>CM052294.1:12180062-12200701 GCA_028455765.1 Lasioglossum oenotherae
TTTTTTTTCAATACCACCCCATTAAGGTGTAAAATTTCAAACTTTGACAATTATTCCTTTGAAGGTTTGTTATGGTAGACCTGTGTGCCAAATTTCAAGCTTGTAGGTCAATGGGAAGTACCCAAAAGGTTTTGATGATCCGTCAGTCAGTCAGTGACAAATTTAGCGATTTTTGATGTGCTATATCTCGGAACCTACTAATGTTGGAACATTAATGTTTTGTCAATATTGAGACATGATAGCATTTAACAAGTGTACGAAATTACATCTCTCCATCTGCCTCCAGTGCCAAGTTATAAGCCTCTAAAAAACGGCTAAATTGTTTCGTGTAAAAGGAGGTAGTGCAAGAACTTGGCCGGTGCACTACCGTGCACCTAGATCAGTGAACACCTGGCGTTCCAATTTCAGCGGAATAGAACTTCCGTGCATATTAGTAAGCATATTTATCAACGAAAGTTTACGTTAAACTTTGGGAGAAGCGTTCATTAAAGTAAACAAAAAGTGATCAAACACTTCAACAACCTGTCGGAGGGATCATTTCGTTCAACAGAAAATTATTGAATATTTAACCCGGAAAATACCTAACGGTATTGTTTTCTATTCTCATATTTAGTTAGTCACTTTTTTGAAAATACCATCCCAGAATTATTTCGAAGTGAAATTCGGACAGATGCCCATTCGCTAATAAATAAAAAATAGTTTGTAAAATTTAGCAAAGAAAATTGTTGGTCAAGATTTATTGGTAAAATGACTGGATACGTTTCCTCTTGAAGAGTAGTTGCACAACATTTGTTGGCCAGCTTCTACAACACAAAGACCATACGCCCGGTGCGAAACATCTGTTCCGAGTGAAATTCACCTGAACAGTGAGTGGAAATTAAATCCCACCATCCAAACTTTATTCATTCTACCTTTACTACTATGCTGTAGTTTGATGCGTTTATAGCGTGCGCGGACATGCAGAACTTAATACGTTAAATTATTTAATAAAGTTTCATGGGCTTTTCGCCTTACTCTAAAAATAATAGGAACTTTAATAAAGCAAATAAATCTGCTTTACTTCTTTCTCCGTTTTATCTTCTTTTTGCTGAGCCTTTTATTAATTCGCGGTATTGTGTACAAAATAACCCATTTTGTTGAACTATGAATTATAATTTTAGGCCATTTATATCTGCACAGCATAATGTTCAGACACTCCGTGATTTTTTAGATTGTATCAATATTTTGTGAAGGTGATGCGTTTCATTTGATTAAACATCCTAACAGTGAAGGAAGATAACGAAATAAATGGTTTTTGCGAACGTGTTAACAAGATTATTAACATTTAAAAGATAGGTTGAGTTTATGCCATGGCCTTAATAATGTTTTTTATATTTTCACAAATAATAATTGATAAATCTGCGGTCATATATATGCGGACTTAACAGCTTCCTGTCTCTCATTTCTGAAAACTAAATTCTCATACACAAATAAACGAAGGGAAATATAAAACTAACAAAAAATACATGTTTGAATTATTCTAGATCTACTACCCTTGTTTAAAATGATCTACCGCACAGCATAATTCGAAAGATGGTATAGATCAGTATAGATCAATCGATGCACGCAACTGATTACGCGTGTGATGAGATTATTCTACCATTTTAAATGAGACAGGTACTCGATACTGTAAACAGGTCTCCAATCGAATCCGGTTTCTCTACATGAACGCATAACAATTATGTTTGTGCAAACAGCCGCGATCGGCTGATGACAATAGATTCATTAGTCCCTGGTGTATCGTATAAATCCGGTTTTAGTGGTTTCTCGACGTTTACACAGAGTCGGCGGAGCCTTTTCCAGAAATTCTGCCTCGTCACAGGAGCATTTCGAAATGCTTTGAACATTATTTTGAGAAAATCGTGCGCGGGCAAGAAAATCGCAAACAAACGCGTTCGCCAAAGGAATGGCGGGACAATGAAACTAGAGCAATGCAAAAAAAAAAACGTGTACGAAAGCAACGACGAAAAAGCAAAAAAAAAGGAAATGAACGTGAGAGCAATTATGACGGGTTGCATTATGCGTTTCTAACGAGCTGAGAATCGCTGTCGCGTCGGTGTGCTTGTGCAAACGCCGCGGCGATAGCACAGAGACGGCTGACATGTTCAAAGGGAAACGAATTTAATACCCCTTGACTTGAGAAAGTATCGCAGCCTGGAATACTTAGACAGGGAAACGAATGGCTGGCAATTCGAAATTAGACCCAACGAGACGTCCCTTTTGTTTCAGACGCGCTCCTTAATGAATTTCCCGTGATAATTGGAGGCTTAAAAAATGCGGGTCGGGGGGGGAACTGCCACGAGAACAGTGGCATAATTCACAAGGAACAATTTCGGAAATTAGAGACGGCCAGTCGATACCGTAGCTTCGACTGTGAACCGAAATTGCTGGAATTTCGCAAGGCATCATTCGAACCCTTCCCCAGGGCTAATGCAAGGGGCTTTAACACCCTCGGACTTGCCAAGTCAAGTTTCAGCAAAACATTAGGTCGCTGGGAAATTAATGGTCGATCACCGTTGTTGCGTTTGACGTATTATAAATCAGACACAATGGGCTATCTTATAATTAGACCACGCACAGTGGGGTATTTGACCCGAAAATTCGGAAAAATGTCGATTTCAAAATGTTGCGGAAGTCGTGCAATTTTTGGTGTGCGACGTCGATAAAGAACTGAAGAATAAGGCTTCAGTATTGTTCTATTTATTTGTGCACTCGTGAAGTACGCTACTTCATCGAAAGTTACTTTATCGTTCATTCATTAGCGATTTTTAAGTGTTTTAAGGAAATTGTGTAAATTCTTACAGTGCAGAAGCTGTTCAAGTAGGTATACAAGAGCACTTTCGTACAGATTTAATTTCCTTATTTAAATTAGTATGGTTATTATGTAATATTTGAACATAATCTAATAATTCTATAAGTTTTTACAATTACAAAACTTCATTGGCGATGTTGTTATAGTGTTGCTCTTTTTGGTATCATTACATTCGATAAAGATTTGTGATCGTAGTGCAAAAAGAATTAGTCCCAGAGGTTTGCACAGGTTGAAGATTTATAACTAATTTAATTAGAAATGAGCATCAACAGTCGCAGTGTGTTTCCCGATGAAAATTAATAGTAAGAATTTAAAAATTCCGTTAAATATATATTTACTTATTAAAAGTTTCGTGATCTACATATTTATTGTTAATATTTTTAGATTCAAAATGACGTGTTCCAAACATTCAACGATTAAAGGAGAATTATACACCAAGTCTATTCCTTTGAAAATATCTTAAAATGACAATCAAAATGCCCTTCTGGAGCTCCGTAGAGTGTTGATGACTACGTGACTATTTTTAGGCGATCGCAATTAAGAAAGCTTGTCGACATACTGTTGAGCGGCAATCTGACGGCGATAACGAGTTTATTAATCTTTATTGATGGTCTTATGTTTAAGATCTTAGTTGAGTATGGGTCACTACAGACCCAGAACAATTTTCTGCAGACCCGCAGCATTGAAAGGTTCTGAAACCCGTAAAATTTCGAACTTTCTGCAATCGTCGCTGGATTCACCTAATATTTCTTAGAGATAACGTTCTCGGAATTGCAAAGAAGTGCGGCAAAGCGTGCGAGCGTTCGATGGGAAACGAAATTGCACGAATGTACGTAGCGGTAAGAACGAACTTCTTGTTGGACCGGTAGAGAGAGCAAACAACGATCGCGCCGGTTGTTCCCGAGGAAGTTCTTTCATCCATTTCGAATCGAAACCCGGTGAGGAGTTGCCCCGGGAGTTAATAAGAAAACACTCGAATGCAAATGCAACAGTTTCGGCTCCCTTTTTCCTCCAGTAATTTCTCGTTAGAGACGGGAAATAAGAGGGGTGTGGGGGGCAATGGGGGCGGAGGAGATCACTATAGGCCAGCCAACCGGAAGCGCTCGATTTACGAGCGACTTATAACGAACTGTGCGCAGCTACAATTGGGTGGTGCCGGCAATTTCTGCTGCTGTTGGGAACGGCGCGCTTCTAAATTAGCTGCCTGCGATTTAAGCGCGTCTTCCATCGATGCAACATCCTGCCGATGTTTCTTGCATCCGCGTGTGCGATGTGCCGCTCTGACGAACGTCGCTAGGCGATGTCGCGCAAGACGACGACGCGTGCTCTCGGGTTTGAACGACGTCGCTTGCATGCTGAACAGCGGATGATCAAATTGATTCGGGAACTCGCGTGGCTTGTGTCGCGAATCTCTGCATTGTATGTACTAAAAATAAATCACGCTAACAAGTTCTGGGATATATATCGAGTTGTACACGCTGTATCTAGGGACTTGGCCGAATTATAATCAGGTTGTTATTGAAGACAGAAAAGAATTGTAGAGGAAAGTTCTGCATGGTTTAACAAGTTCTGTATCATCCTGGTATGTGGACTTTCATGGGAGTACACAGATTCGATTTCTTGTTTGCATGGATCAATTCCTCCTGGATAAAAAAAGTATTGATCCGATGTTTATGACGAAAAAATTTGTATTACTTCTAACATATTTCGAAGATTAGAACTCTTGAAGATCTTAAAAGTCTTGAAACCCAAATCTAATCCAGACCTGATCCATGCATTGACACGTAAACTTTTCTGCAATCATCTCGTAAAGTAAAGACGACCGTCTAAAACTTTAAGGGAAATGTTGTTCAGAATGGTGTCCTTGAGAACAAATTTCAAGGTCATTCAAGTCGGAGAGGAGGAGGTGTCACATGGACAAATTCGAAAGTCTTGATCAAAACTTTCAAGAGTTTCAAGAATTTCTGACTTCGAATAAATATCGGATTGAATCGAAATCTTGTAGTGATTGATTTGTTTGAAAACCTGCAAGTATTGAATGCCCATCACTAGGTACAATCGTGGAAGAATTGTAGAGGAAAGTTTTGCATGATTTAGCAAGTTGAGTATCGTCCTGCTATGTGAACTTTTATGGTAGACCATAGGTGCGGTTGCAAAGTGCAAATGAACTCGGTTTTTTGTCCGTTTCATTTTTGTTTGCATGGATCGATTCCCGGATAAAGAAGTATTAGGGTACATTGTGGAAAACTCAATAGGTTTTGAAATATTTAACAATGTTCAAACGTTCCACTATTGCTGTTATGAAGACTTGCACTTCGCAACTGCACCGACGCACTTTTGTAAAAGAAACAAATTATAGGTTCACGCAGCTTGTCAAACCATGCAAAACTGTATTGTGTAATTGTCTTTTATTTTAAACAACAACGGAAAAGTTACTTCGAATCACGTCAGGAATCACCAACTTCAAGGAAGTAGATTTTGAGGATACCATAATTTTATGGTAAAATAATTTTATTAGTGAAATATATAAATTTCTATGTGGTCTTTGTACCCTACAGTAGACGTAGAAAAGATTAATTTTGCATAAAGATCCGCAGTCTACTTATTACAATACTTGGTTTTAAATGAACTGACGATGGTAGAGCAAATAGAATCGCATTGTAATTCATGGTACAGAACCTCCGCTCCTTAACGAGGCATTCACATACAGAAATCGGAGACAAGGATTGCGCGCAGTCATCCTCCATCTTTCATTTCACCGGATTCTGCCGCACAGAACCATCCTTCCGCCATTGCCTGTCACTCTCGGTTTTATAAAGCCACTTTTCCGTGGGTTTTTTCGCAGATAAACCGCACGCGTTAATTAAGCCTGAAACGATGTACGTACACCGCTTCAATATTCGAATTAATCCATTTAATCCTGATGGTACGAGCCAGGTGGCCCGTCGGAGCTCGCGTTTTGTTACGTTATTTTCGACAGTTGCGCACGGTTTACTTTGGAGAGTGTATTGAAAATCCACTGCAAAACATTTGCTGTTGTACAGTTCGCCGCTCCGCTCCGCGCCGCTCCTGTCTCGCTCGAACGAAAGCGTAACCGCATGCAAGCGCATGAAGTGATAATGGCGGCACAAAAACATTCCCAGCGAATCTGCATATTCCATAACGAAGATGAACACCGCCCAGCAATACCTAACGTAGCGTAACAAGCTTCCACGTGGCTTGGAGATTCGAAAGTGTGGAATATTTAATAAAACGTCCGGGAAGGTAAAAACAGACAGAGAGGGCTGGTGCGAGGGGGTCAGGGGAGGAGAGATCGGTGCAATTAGAAGCGGGCCATTTAAAATTAAAAATCGCGCAGTGGCGTAAACGGAGGACGGCAGGTATAGTTTCCCGGGGAAACGCGGAGTTTCCCGAACCCGAACAGGAGACTCCGTGCCGCGTAAAGGCTCGTATTTCGAAAATAATTCGAGAGAATAATTTGATAATAAAGCCCCGGCCACGTTTCCCACCGGGTTACTTATTCCGCCGCCTCTAAATGGTGGCTCGTGAAATTTCGGCTGGCTGCGCAACCAGCGGAATCCTCATTATCCGTGTACCGGCCGCTTCGTTCCGCGGATTTTCCCGAATTATATTACGTCGACGAAATATAACCGCAGTCCCGGTCTATGAGGGAATGAGAGAGAAAGCCGACCGATGAATCGCGCCGCGAAGATATACGCCGCGAGTCCGAAACCCAGGCGAGGAGGAACCACCGTATTTGCCCAGGACGCTCTCCCTTTGTGTCCCGTTATTTCTATTCGGCTTTCGACGTCCCATCGGCGCTCCCGCGTCCACGATTTTCCCGCTGTCCCCAGCGGGACACGAACGACTTTGCAACTCGCGCCGAGACTACACCAGTGCTCACTGGAATTTGCAAAATCTGTTTCACTTAAATCTCCACGATTCGCCCCCACTCTTCCCACTTGCAAGGAACTCTATTCAATTGTAGACGAAATCGCACGAAATTAACTATACTTCGAGTGGTATTTTAAATTGTAAAGAAATGCTGTTCTTTTCTACAATTATTTACTATTTTACTAACCACGTGTTGAAGTGTGAGAACTCTAATCATCACCTTTAAAATGACACCTTAATAGAAGATCCTTTAGGTCGAAAAAATAAGTTATATATACTTTACAGAGTTCAGGGAAATGCGAGTTAAAAATGCTAACAAAAACTGGTCTGTACTTTGGGAGATCAACAAAGATGGAAGAAATGGCCTATAGTTATGATTGTATTACTATTTGTGTATTTGTATATTATTTGTATTTGTGTATTATGTATTACTTATTTATTACTATTAAACTGTGGATATTATACTTTTATAACGAAATTGATTAGATGCAATATGAAACACAGTACAATTATTATTGTATTATTTTCAACTAATTAGAATTATTAAGGAAAGAAATTTATGTGGCATCTGTATCTTGAAATGAATGCAGACAATTTTTATTTTGCGTAAAAATCTACAGTCAAAAATTATCGAAATTGGAGAATGTTCTGCAGAGTCACCACAATTCTAAAATTATTTAACAGCAACAACACAATAATCATATGACAGAACATTATTGCTGCCTTCTTAAATATGGTCACTGAAAGGGTTATTTCCGAAAACCACCCCCAAAAAATAAAATATCTTTTTTCAACCCTTAATAGCTGATTCGAAATTCCGAAAAAATTATCCGCAATAAAGCAAGCGTACTGCTTAATTTCCACTCCTATTGCATTTAAGCATCTTACGTAATAACTGAGAAAATAAAATGTAAAGTTTAGGCTTTTCCATAACATGAGAGCCGACAATCTATGCTTGCCCTTTAAGTGAGCACTGTATACAGCAGGAAAAATCTTCGTACTGAATTTTAATTCCGCGGAAATTGTTTAGCGGAGAGGGTCGGTGTCGGAGGCGTGGGCCACCGAAAAACGAGGTAAAAATCGCGTCTGAAAAGGTAACGCGGCCGTGATCCTTTTCAAACAGCTCCACCCTGTGTCGCTGTACCTTTTTCCATGGCCGGTCTCATCGCCGTACATTAAAAAATGAATCGCGCGCGGAGTAGAAATAAAATGGACCCCACGGTGCTTTCGCGTCTGTGTCGAAACGCGCCACTATTTCAGCAGTAAAATCATAAACGACAGACCACGGGCGAACATTCACGAGCTACGGGCTAGCTTCTTTGAGCCAGCTGTTCGCAAACGCGGCGTGGCGGCTACAAACAATTTTTTTTTAGGGCACCAAGATAGTTTTTAAATGGCGCCGTATCATTTTCCTTCGCGTGAATCGATTCGTTGAATCGTTCTGCTTGTTAGTACTCCGAGGCGTGTTCGTTAAAAATTGAATAGTTTGCGTGATTCGTCGCTTTTTTTTTTATGCGTGGAAACTGTGAAACACTGCGGATATAACGTAGTTGACACATACACTGGAAGATTGCGGATATGTCTAGGGGAATTGCCATTTTCGTGGATTACGTTGTAAAGACTGGAATCGGTGGGAAATTTATTTTACCGGCGTTAAGCTTCTTTATGGCTGAAGCAAAGTGGAACTGTTATTGATTTTTATTCAGGGAAATATTTATCTGAAACTTTGAAAGGAATCTGCAATTTATGTATAAAGATACATTTCTTTCTTATCTATTTTCATTTTGTGCCTAATAAAACTGTTGATTATAGAAACAAATTATTTGAGTCTTCCCATTCTCAAATATAGAGATCGAGTTTTATACAAAATTCATTTGCTTACATTTTTAATAACATTGCATTGCATCTTTCTGTGAAAATATTCTATGAAAATGATTATGAACTTGCTAAAAAAAATCGTGTTATAGAACATGCACTTTACTATAGCAATAGTAGGTGTTCGTAGTTCACCATTAATGTGGAAATTGCTAAAACGTAAGAAACTTAAACTCAATTATCTCGAAGGATATCGAAAAATTAAATCGATAAAATAGATTGATTTATAAAAAAATGATTTAAAATGGTATCTGATAAACTTCACTGTTTTCGTTACTTATTGATTCAATGAGGTCATGTATAAATGTAATATGCTAAAATAAAGTATACGTGTGTGAAGCTTTCTGCAAAATTGTCTCGAGAGATATGACTACTATTAATAGTACACTGAGATCAATCTTATTCATGCTTTGGTGCTTTTTCATTATTTGCATGACACATGAAACATCACTGACATGTGAATTTCCAAATATACCTAGCTGACGTTCTCCTGAACTATTGACATTAGCGGAATTCAATTCGAGGCCATTTCCTCTCTATTTTCTGCATATATTTGTAATTCTGGTATGTTCATATACCATTCTATAATAATGAGAGATTCTATTTTGAAAACTCCCAAATAGCGAACAATAAGGTCAAGCCACACCAGATTAACCTGAACCGCCAATTAAAGCCTCACGAATAAGTACATTCTTTTAAACTGCACTTAAAAGTGACGTTGCCCAAATAAGATACGCTAACTGAATGCTTTTTTCAGTGTGATATAAAACAGCTTTTCTCGATCGTTGGGAAAATTGAGGAAAGAAATTAATTTGCAAAAGCGTTCCAAACAAATTTCAGAATATTCCTACGAGTTTGATTATTGCAGTAAGAATTAGTTAACGAAAGGAAAACAACAAAAAAGTGTTAGAATACAAATGCAGAACTACGTGAGTAGAATAACTGAAGAAAAATTCATATTTTTGTATAAAGATGCTGCCGATCACACGGTAAAAATTTTAAAAATCACTTTAAATTGAAGCTGTATCAATTTGAGATTTCCTAATAGATTGTTTTCTAATCAATGCCAATAAAACGATCAATATCTCGCGATACTTTAATTGCATTTTTTAAAGACGTTTACGTTAATTTTACGAATTCAAATAAATCATTTTGCGTCTGAATAAAGCTGAGAATATCCCATTACATACGCATTCACAGTGACTTTACATTTTTCATCCTCTTTTACTTTTTTTAACCTTACATGACCTTGAATGATTACATCGTTGAAATTGTCTAGTAAAGGACTACATACGTAGGAGTTCAAAAATATGTAGTTCCATTAAAAAAAAAAACTAGCTTGAAAATGGAAAACCAGAAGGAACATTTCTATCCCATAAACTGTAGAATATATTTACATTTCTAGCTTGAAGTTACTCACTCCGTACGAAACCACCCTCTTCAAGTGCTCCCGTGAATCTGTACCGTTCCCTGTACACCGTAAAATACCTGAACAGTTCGCTGCTCAAAGAGATTCAAACGCGTCGCCAATACTTCCGCTCGTTCGCTCGCAGAGAAATTCTTTAAGTAGGACGATTATCGAGCGAGAGCTGTCTAAGTACCATAATCTGCTCCTCGCGCCGTTTATTCGCTAATTGACTGCGGCCTTATTAAAAACTCGCAACTTTTTCAATCTCGCTCGGTGTCGACTTTAAAGTTCCCTGAAAGCCGCTAGAAGCGGACGCGATGCGCGCTCGTCGGTTTCCCAGCGAACCGGGCTCCTCTCGGCACAGTTCGGCTCGGTTCCGCTTGGCCCCGAATTCAATTTCGAAATCGTATTCGTAGAACATTGTCTTCCGGTTCGATACAATCGACGCAATCACTAGGGTACCTGACCCCGGGCAATTCCGACTGGAAAATCGACCCGATTCTCCAGCTGTATTTTTTTTTTGTTTCGTTACTTCGTTTTCGTCGCGCATCCCCCTCCCCTCCGCCCTCGAAAGGGAACAAGGATGGTGGGTGTACCTACGGGATCGGAGACATTGTTTCGAAGAATTTAATTCCAAGAGCATGGCGGGATCCATCGGGAACGGACGCGGTCCTGAAATACACGAGCCTCTCTGCCCTTCACCCCTTTTTCCACCCCGGAACGGTTTTCGTAGCCTCGCTGCGTTCCCCTTTGCGCCGCCACGTTCTATCGGAGAATGTAATTTCCGCAGGGCCGAGGAATCCAGTCCGACGGGACTCGGCACGTCTGACACCGATACAATTCACCCGATAAAACTGCTCGAGTTCTCGGTGGCTTTTCATCCCCCTACCGGCCTCTCTCTTCAACCCCCGTTCCCGCTACCCCGAGAGCTCCAACTCCCCGCAAGAGAAAAAAACTTCACCTTTTCCTTTCGTGCTTCCTTCCTTCCTTCCTTCCTCACGTGGCCTCTATTTCATCCCGCACGCTCCTGAGCCCGTTTTCTTTCGTCGGCCGAATAAATCTTTCACCGCATCGTGAAATAATCGCACCAATTTGGGGGCCGGCCCGTGCCCCTCTTTTGACCGGGAATTTTCCGAACATTAATTTCGTTAGCGAGTTATGGTTCGCTGCATTGGTATGGAAGAGGTGTGCACGATTTTTGTCGAAAGTGTATCTCCACTGTAGCTGGGTGTAACTCTTGAGAGAAGATATAAGAAAAGGAAATTTTACAGGAGAGTCATTTCAAAGTGACCTAAAATTTCAAATTTTTAAAAATTATGTATCACCAAGAAATGTGAAATAATTTGTTGTTATTTAGATACTGGGTTAATTGTCATTTACATTAGTTATAAAGTACACCACAATTTATTTATTTATTATTATACTTTCTTCAAAAATATATTTTGAGTTGTGTCACTTTTCTTCTTATGAATAAACGATATATCGGTGAAACGAATCCAATGACAACACTGTACTATTGTTTTTGATTTCTTGTTTATATTAACATATTCGTAACGTTTTGCTGGTTAAAATGAGTCCAAACAGGACACAGTTCGGGTCGTATTTACTTGTTAAATCCACGATACGCTGGAATCTCGATTATCCGAACTAATCAGGGAGCGTGGGTGTATCGTAAATTTAAAAAGTGAGTACGATTCAAATTGCGTCTTTTTGGACTCATTTTAATCCCAGAAACATCACTAATGTGTTGGTAAAAGTTTCATAAAGAGATTAATTATATACAAAATAGTTCTGTCACTGTTTTTGCTCTTATCTTCGCATTGCATCAATGTCTGGTTCCCTTTTCGCTAATAAATACGCTGCAGATCTCTAGACGAGATAAAAATCCGCCTGATATTAATTTCGAGAAACGGAAGTTACCTAAAATATTTTCCTAGCGGTTTTATTAAATTTTAAAGTATACAAGGTTAGTATTAAATTTTCCAGGATTTTATTATTATGTACTTTGCTTACTCGTCTCCGTGATGTATCTTGAAACCTACCGACTATTAAGAGTTGCTATGAATGTGAGTCGAATAAAATTCTGTTGAATCACTATCCATGAAAGTTTCTCAATAATTTCAATAATAGTGAACTAAAAGTTCTGAATCCTGTAATTTGTTAGTATCATTAATTTTTTCTAAAAATATATTATATGAATGAATGAAAATAAAAAGCTGTTTATAGTATGACCTACTTAAAATAGTTGATTGCAGTACATGGCCGGTCGAGATTTAATGGGAAAGTGCAGAACGGCTGTGACCCTTTCCGCAGTAAATTCCAAGATGGATGATAGCAAAGGTGTGGGCATAAGGCTGTAAGACACGTTCCGCTTGTTCACCGTGAACGCCAATTCCAATAAAGGATCGCAGGATTTACGTAATTCCTTTCGCGACTCTATTTGTAGTCCGTTTCCATTTTTCTCCGGCGACGTCGCCGTCCAACCAGGAGAAAAACAACGCCTCTTATTGCGAATTCGACTCGGTCACGGGAATAAAGTCGGTCAATCCGTAAAATCACGAGCATTACGCTCAAGAAGCGGCTCAAGATTTACTGGAGTGTGCCGGGGAAAGAAAACTGGCAACGACGGAGGAGGAAACTGGAAGAAGAATTCTCACAAATAGGAAGAGAGGAAACTGTTTTATTCCCCCTCCTCCCAACCCGTTAAAGGGAGAATAAAATAAGAGAAAATTCGTATTCATGAACTCGGCTGAACTTGAATGAAAAATCGTGCGTCTGTCGCTTCGAGCTTGCTTCAATTACGTGTAACCAATACAATTTTTGCGACACGGATCCACTATTTGAGAAATCATGAAACAGGAAAGAATCTTTCGGAGATATTTCTCGAATCCTAACACAGGATCAAACAATCGTTGAGGGAATAAAATGATTCCAAAATAATAATCAATTTTTTAAATTATTAGATGCAGATTGCTGATTAATGATAAACTGTGTTCACGAGAAACACGTGTTCGGATAAGGAAGAATTGATCGATTCGTCAATTGAATTGGTGAATATGTCAGTAAAAGTTCCATAAAGATGTAGGACAATTATTAACTAGTAGGACTACAATTAATGTAGGACAATTAACCCTTCGTGGGTGGGGTGATCTCGCGTCCTTATTCGGGTGGGGCGGTGCACTCGGTGCGCCAGGCTGTTTTAGGTCAGTTTTACTCAGTTTTGACTTTATATCATCATGTATTCAGACAAATCCATGTAGGTACATTACTAAGTATAATTCAGACATTATCAAAAGAACGGTTTTATTGAAAATGAGCACAAAATAACTCTCGATCTTCTCGTTAAAATTCGATCGTTGGCGCACTCAGTGCACCAGCCCCACCCTCGAAGGGTTAAGATAATATTCTTAATTGTCCTGTCCAATACCATTTCATGTTACACTTCTCAGCGAGGTCTGGGGCCCTTCGGGGGGTCAAATTCCGCGGCAGTGGGGACAAACGGTTCGCAAATATCAAGTATTACATCTTTTCCACGCATAACGAGGCATTACTGTAAATTCTTGGACGACCGTACGATCGTTTAAAAAATGAAGTGTTGATTACCGTTGGCGGCGAGAGGGGGTGTCTGCAGTCACTCAGTGGTTTTAATCAGCCCCAGAATGACTGGCATGCAATTTCCATGGTTCGAGCACGTCGCGTCCGCGGCTGCAGCAGCAGCCGAGCCACTCGAGCCTCTCCCCGTCCTTCACTCCGAACAAGATTCCATGGAAGAATCTCGCATCCGACGCGGCACGGTGCGGTGCAACGTACACTTGACCAATCCCGGATCCCTTGTTTTCCTCCGTCGCGTACCTGTTTACTATAAAATCGACTCGGGAGCAGAATTTCAAAAGCTGACACGGTCGATCCGCTATCCGCTGTTCGTCGGGGAACTCTCGAAGATCCTCCTTCGGTATAGTGCTTTCGAGAAATCCGATACGGAAGGCAAGAGGGATGCATCAACTTGTCAAGCTGTAATACCTGACCTCTCTTTGCAACGTCGTTCCTTCTCCGCTATCTCTATGCACCACCCGCCCACCCTCTACCTCCCTTCCAACGATTCCATCCTTCTTCAACCCTTCATCGTCGTCGATTCCCTATCCTCACCTCAGCTATTGCACTTCACGTGTCGATATAACCGATCTTCCCCTTCAGGTATAATCGCGACCACCCCGTTCTCGAGGGCTGCGCTTGTCGCTTGACCTCGATTTGCCTGACCTTTCCACCCGACCCTCCACTTCACCTAATATCAACTGGAGATCCTATACCGTGAAATAAAGGGTTATTGCTTATCGATCCCTTTTTGCGGTCAGTGTCAGAGATGTTGTTCCAAACCAAAGATGATATAGGAGGTTGTGGCAAGACGGCCATACTAAGTGAAAATACGTGAAACTTGATGTTTGTTTTTTAGACAAAAAATTACTATTTTAGAGGAACAATCTTGCATGTTTCAGAAACATTATTTTACCCTTATCTTTGGCTTGAAGTTACGAACTAATCAGTGGACTGTGGATTTTTATGCAACGTAAGAATTGACTATATTTTTTATTACAGGTGTTACGTAGACATTTATTGAACTAGTTAATCATTTTCATGCGTGTCAAATAATATAACAGTATTTCTAAATTCTTTGGTTCATTATGGAAGTGAATCGGACGATTAAGCCGGTTATTATTGAGTGAACAGTGTTTTCCGTGTCAAATGATTAGCTAAGAAATTCTGCACTTACTTTTCAGAGTTTTTGACAACTCTTTGAAAACATTGTCTTCAGAATATTGGCTACACTGAGAAAAAAAAGTAGTTACTTCAATAACTCGTGTGTTATTGTAATTTTTTACTTCGATGAATATCAATGTATTCTTTTCAATAGTATGAAATTTAGAAGCAAATCGTCATGTATTTGAATTGTCTATCATGAAATGACTGAAAATAGTATTTGATTCAATACCGTATATTATTATTCGTAATATTTCTTTTTTCCCTTCAATCAGATATGTTGTTAAAAAAATTTGAGAAATGTTGATTGATTTATACTGGAATTGGTTCGAGGCCATATCTTATTTTTTTGAAAACATTGATGCTCAAGCTATTGGCTTATATGATTGGCGGAAGTGAGTTTTGCTATTGAAATTCAATAGTATTAAATATTAAAATAAGTTCATATGATATTGGCACTATTCAATAGTACATCTTATTGAATCAACATATATTTTTTTTGTTTCGACAGGATTTTTTTCTCAGTGTACAACTTTGTATCCGTTAAGGCTATCATTATACTTTCTGCAGCGAAAATGTAACTGGCAAACGTGCCTTTCCAACGGTATAAATTTCTTTGCGTAATTCTCATCCTATGAAATTTTATGGCTACAAAACGAAACGTGTCTCAACCTTTACGACAGTCCCTTTAGCTACTCCACGTGCTCGATGATTTCCTACGAACAACTTCGCCCTTAAACCTCGAGGCCTCTTTGATTTTTTTTTTGTCCGTGCATCACGCGTGCCACTCGCGCAGTTTCGAGAAGATCGTGATCTAGTTTCTTTAATCCCGCGGCCCTTCTGCTCGCGGAATATCAAGAACGCTTTTGTCTCGGCGAGCTCGTTACTCTTTCAGGCTGTTTACCACGCGACCGCTGCAGCTTCGAGTTTTCCCGTCGACTCGACTCGTTTCGCGAGATCTCCGACATGATTTTCGCGTTCTCCGCCTCCGCGCGCGGTTGCTCTTGAACGGCGAATACCGTCGCATCTTTGTGCGATCGAGTTCCGCACGGGATGTTAACCTACATGCACGTTAGACACACTTTGCCGAGGTGATTCTGGCAGGCGAAAGGGGGAAAATATGCTCGCATTTGTCACAGGAAAATGATGAACACGCTGGCTGAAAGAAACACCGCGCGATTGAATTCTTTAACAATAGACAATTTAATGGGGAAATATGCACGGACATTTAGCGAGTCCCCACCTTTTTCGACATTTAACCATATTTCATTCTTCCACAACGTTTAGCGCAACTTTACTCTAGGTTGTGCTCGAAAATCTGCGTTATCGAGTTTATAGTTTATGTGCTAGTACTCATTTCAGTGGAACGGTGAATTTTATACGTATTTGCTGCAATAACGATGTAGATATTAAAATTATAATCTTCCAGCGAACAAGTTTAATGATTGGAATCTCCTAACTAAACTGCGGATGTTTATGCAATTTGCAATTTTCGTAGACGAATTTGGAGATAGTGGGATCAAACCAAATCTTATTTTCAATGGTACATAGTAGCTATTTGCAGCTCTAAAGTAAATAAAAATTGTATTAAATTCTGTCAAATTTTATACTCTAGTATTTTTTGAAAATTTACAGAAGCCATCAATCCATGAAGATATGGGTAGACAGCGAATCTTCATGCAAAGTAAAAATTTTTTATCTGAATTACAACAAATGGAGTAAACTCAAAATTTATTTTCTTTCCTAATGTATCTAACAGATTGAACATAATATAACAGTGTATGTTTAAATTCTGCCAAAGTTTTCACTGTTCTAAATCACACCTACTCATTTTTATCGTAAACGCATAAGATCTGCTATCTAAATACAAGATACTGACCTAGGCTTGTAGTAATATGATTTTATAATTAGACTGCGGATTTTTATGGAAAATAAAAATTGTCTGAATTAATTACAAGATACATGAGCTGCATAGACATTAATTTCTTAACAATAATAGTATTTATAAATGGTTCAAATATTTTCACAGTCTCCTATTTGATCTACCCATTTTTATCATAGCTATAATACACCGTCATGAATTTTCAAAGAATCGTTCATTTAGTTCCAACAACTTAAATTTTTGTCACCGTAATTTACGGTAATTTGCAAATAGTAAGACGAGGGTTTCCATACAATTCGATCCGTTCAACTACGTACAAATTAACATAAACATGAGCAACAAGTGTTTGAAGAAAATGATTCGTGTACGAAACAATCCATGAAAACAATTCATACAACAATACGTCTCGTTACGCGAAAACAATTTCGTCACCCACGGGAGCGGTAATAGATTAAAAGACGTTAATGAACAGACACGTGCGGCGAGGTTAGACATCGCAGAGGAGCCCGAACAAAATGACAAATTCCTGTTTTTAACCCTTCGTGGGTGGGGTGATCTCGCGTCCTTATTCGGGTGGGGCGGTGCATTCGGTGCGCCAGGCTGTTTTGGGTCAGTTTTACTCAGTTTTGACTTTATATCATCAGGTATTCAGACAAATCCATGTAGGTACATTACTAAATATAATTCAGACATTATCGAAAGAACGGTTTTATTGAATATGAGCACAAAATAACTCTCGATCTTCTCGTTAAAATTCGATCGTTGGCGCACTCAGTGCACCAACCCCACCCTCGAAGGGTTAATCGCGTTAGGGGTAACATCGGGATCACGGTTTCCTCCGAGTTCTCGTTCTCTGATTATCTTCCTCTCAGTCGATGTTTTACATTGGACAGTCTTCGCTTTCCCTGCCTTGTACCGCGCATACATATGTACACGCGTATATATCAAGTTGTCACGTAGATGATACCTTCTCTACGGCTTGGCAACTTCCGACTGGCAGGTCTTCGTGTTCTCCTTGTAAGTCCCCGGGCGACGTTTTCAGGAGTGGCGAGGGTGTAGAAGTTTGAACTTCTCTTTGCTCCCTGAACCCTCTCTCTCTCTCTCTCTCTCTCTCTCTCTCTTGACCTTGCTCTTCCCCGCTACCGTTTACTCCCCCGCAAAGTTAGGTTGGTACCTCTTGCTAGCCAGGTTGAAATCAAACCTGTCGCAGTTCTTATTGGCATCGATAAACCTCCGGTAGAATGGGTGGGAGCTGATATACTGACGGAACAGTGCGAGAGAATCGATTTTTTTCCTCCACATTTTCTCAAAGAATAAATTTCAGTTTCTAAAGAACGGTTTACGTGAACCCCAAAAATTAACCCTTCGCACCCTTACCACGAGTGGCTCAGAATCATCACTAAAAATTGCTGTACCATTATTCGCAATATTGGTTACATTATTAAATGTGTTCTTACCTAATCAATTACTGCACAGTTGAGTATTGTACGAGGTATATAACAATTTCATATCCATAAAATGATAAAAATCATACAAATGGAATGATTCTAGGTCGGAAGAAATGTTTACTGCAACGGGTTAAAACCATAGAGGGTCGAAAGAGATTTGCCATTAATGTTTGTATACGATTATATTACTAGAGAAGGTTCAGAGTCGCGAAAACGGTCGAACAGGTATACACAGCGCAGCTAGGACGAGTCGACACGGATTTAAAAAACAAATAAAAGATCGATCTCGCCCGACGCGGGACCGTTTCAGCGGAGTTCGTACCTTTAATTGCAGGTTTCCCGGGAGAAGTTGGTCCGGTGAAGTTGTCGGTGCGCGGAGGTCGAGTGACGGTGGCAGAACCGGGCGAATCCGCTTTACCTTTACCGTTTCACGGGATTGGGGGAAAGATCTACATCTTCTCGGAGGTCTTATCTCGCTCGTAAGCCGTGCCGGAAGCTCGTTATCGGTGCGGGTCGTCCAACCGAATCTGTTCCGCTTAGTGCGTGCAGGTTTTTCCTTTGGTGCGCGCCGCGATCGTTTAATTGCCTCCTAAATACGCTTAATTGCCGGCGGCACCGAGCGAAATAAAAGAAACATCCGGAGGTTCGCCGATGGCGGTCGCCGGGTGTAACGCGCACAAGCGAACGGGGGATGATGGTAATTTAATTGCAGAACGCTTGTTGTGCCCCAGTCCTGTTTTAGCCCGAAAACCGAGGAACAGCTGGCGAAGACGTATTTACTCGACGCCTCTCTGTCCCCGAAACCACCCTCTCCTCCTACCCCTCACCCGCAACCACCCCGGCTCCTTGTTTTTACTGGCAAGTCAAAGACCAGAGTTCCAGCAGCCCACAGGGATTGTTTTGTCACCCCCGACACCGGCGACGGTTCAGAGATACGCCGCCGGAAGAAAAGGGTGTGCCGTGTAGCTTGGGAGGGAAACTACCCTTCTACGACGCGACATCTTCCCATAAACTAGGAACACGGGGGCCGACGGGTTTTCTCTCGTTCGATTCCGCGCAAGGGCTGCATGTATTTTTACGTCGCCTCGATTCGGTTAACGCCGTTTCGACGCCGCCGCCGGCGTTTGCTTACGAAAATCGTGCCCCTACGACGGCCTCTCTCTCTCTCTCTCTCTCTCTCTCTCTTCCTCTCTGTCGATAAACACAGAGGCACGTACGCCCCTTCGATTTTCCGCACGGTTTTCCCGTTCAGCTCCCTTTTCTTCTCTTTCAATCAACGGGCGCAGCCGCTCTTTCCTCCTTTTGTGCTGCTAGTGGGACACTATACAGGGTGAGTCGCGAAAAACTGCTGCCTCGAGCGAGTCTTCACCTGTCGCTTTAATGGAACGATGTCAGATAGCAATATAAACATGATCATTTCAATCGAGGAGTTTCGTGCAAGAGGGAGCTACGCCACAACAGTAGTTTTGTGGTAGATTAAGGCTTTTACGAAAAGTTTCAATATAAATCACGAGATTTATGTGAAATTAGGTGAATTACGAAATTAAGACTATATACACAACCTATCTATTCAAATTTATTAATATGAAGATAGAGCATCCGGGAAAATTTATCTGTTGCTTATCACCGAACAGTAATTAACATATGCAGAATCTCAAAGGGAATGCGTAGTTGAAGTTATTCAGAATGTTGAGGTCAAGGTCATTGCAGCTAGGTCCCTTTTTGTCAACATTTACTATGTAATGTGAGCTAATTAAACGTAATGTAAGACCTCGATACCAAAATACATCAGTTTGGTCTGATACATTTCCTTGTACAGTAAATCCTCTACAGGGTGGTCCACGCAATTGTTTCAAGTCATAACTCCGTTATTATTGCATTTACGAGAAAATGCCAAAGGAGAAAAATAAATGGTTCGAATAGCACTACATCTGTAGGCCTTTAAATTTTTTTTTAGATGCAGCAGTGCATGTGCAATTAACAATTGCATCATTTCTTTAAATAGAAATGCATATTCCTTTTTACACAGATCGATTCTTCTGTTCATTCTACGTAAAAAATGATTAGGGTACCATGGCAAAAAATTATTAGACCTCGAGATATTTTCAAAAAATGTCTTTATTGAAGAAGATGCTCAAACGCTTCTTCGTTACATTCTAAACATTTCTTGTAAGGTTTTTTTATTGTTTGCATAACTGCGTTTATACATCAATACGTTGGCCAGCCCCGTTCACCTGATTTAAGTCCCCTTGACTTTTTTCTGTGGGGTATTTGAAAGATACACTGAGAAAAAAATCCTGTCGAAACAAAAAAAATATATGTTGATTCAATAAGATGTACTATTGAATAGTGCCAATATCATATGAACTTATTTTAATATTTAATACTATTGAATTTCAATAGCAAAACTCACTTCCGCCAATCGTATAAGCCAATAGCTTGACCATCAATGTTTTCAAAAAAATAAGATATGGCCTCAAACCAATTCCAGTATAAATCAATACATTTGAGAAATGTATTGATTTA
>CM052294.1:12207748-12229621 GCA_028455765.1 Lasioglossum oenotherae
TGAAAGTTTAATTGTTTACACCTAATATTTCGCAGACATCATTAGGGATCCATATATGTACCAACGTCTCAGAAAAAATTATCAAAATCGAAGTCGGACACTTGGGGTCCTTCCCTTGTCAGAGTCACCACTTTGAGTGCTCGAGTTAAATGTAGTATAATTTTATCGTATCGTATGGTATATTGTATTCTATGGAACTCTTCCAGCCAGGTTTAATGATTAATAACAAATTCAAAACAGTCGCGACGTGGACAAGATTAATTAGCAATTTGAAGTAGAGGCCTTAAACATTGTCTCCTTCAAGTCTCCAAGTCAAAAGTTCCAAGAGAGTGAAATTAACTTTCTGACTGATCCTCCACATTGGGATCAATTAGCATAGAATAGTAGTAGAATTCTCTGACGTCTTTGATGCGATAGTTACGTCTAAATTAATCGCGCAATTAAAACTTCGGCTAAGTAGAAAGCTTATATCTATCTCCTGACAATTTGCACGATCCGTGAAAGATGACCAACGAGATTCCCAGTTATTTTCAGGACACTTCGCAAATAAATTCGTTGACCATTGCGCAGTTCTCCAGGTTGACTCACGGCCGTCAAGAACACTTGTCCTATGTGTTCCTCCGGGATAGCTCCCAAGTATCATGCTTCAAGTTCAGTACAGACTGGGCTACTTTCAAACAATCCCTTCATAACATTTCGTGGACTGTACCGGTGTACGATATGATTTGCGGTCATTCACCATTAGCTCCGGTTTCGTATTTCATTTGCAACTCGATGTTGATATACTGCTGCGAATTACAAACTGGAATGATTGAATTTCCTAATTGGACTTCGTACTCTATGCACGATGTCATGGGTTTTCAGTTGCCAGAATGTTTTAGCTGAACCTAATACGTCTGTGTACACGACCCGTGGTATTTAAAAGAAACATGATTAATGGAGAATGTTCGTGGTGGTACAGCGTTCATGTTACAATCCGTTTTGCGAGAAATATTGAGCACATGTCTGTTGATAAACGATCTACAAAATTGTAAAACAGTCACGGTTACTTCGAAGTTAATCACCAGGATGTTCATGCAATTTTCAATGTTCGAAGAACTGTTAATTCGCAGATTCAAAGTAGATAAAAATTGAACCAATTCCAGGGAATTTGATATCCTGGTATTTTTTTTTTTTTAACATTTTTACAGGCCATAAAAACACATCTGCAGTCTGTTAATCACTGAACTGGAAATTTAATGAATTTATAACAAGATGAATGGAAATACAAAACCGTGAAAACAAATTAAATTGTTACACTTTGTTTAGACATGATCGAATTATTAAAAGGGGAAATACATTTTCATGCAGCTTCTAATTCTTTGTATTTCTATTTTCTTTTTTACTAATTGCTATGATCATTTTTAGACTATGAATGCTGGATGCAACTTGCAACTACCAATTTCTATATTAAAATCTCTTACAATTTCTGTGCAACCTGAGTACATTTTTCGAAAATTAATTCACCGCTGGCAATGTGGTGTTTTATTGACATGACGTAACGGGTATATATATTTTATTCCCAGCCATGATTTCTTGTTTCAGGCTTTTGAAAAATCCGAATAAATTCTGAAGTATTTATGTTAATAATGAAAATTGCGAACTCAGATCAATTACAAACGTATTTTGTAATTGTACTCCAATTGCAATTACGAATTACATTGTAATTTAATTGAATGAAGATCTTAATTATAAATTACAGTAAAACTGAATTACATTGTAGTTCAATTACTTTCTAATTATAAATCCCGGAGTAATTCAATTGTAATTCTGCACAACTCTGACACCTGTTATACGTCATTATTAGATAGCGGATTAATGCATTTATGAAACATCAGAAAAATTTAAAAATACTCTTCCTATTAAACATATTCGACAGTTGGCGCGCCGGACCGACGTGCCAACTCGCGTCTAGGTCGCGCTCTGATTGGTCCGTGGTTTTCGTTAATAACTCCTAAACAAAGCCGCGGATAACATTTTTGCGAAGGAAAATGTCAGGTCCATCTCTGTCCATCTCAGGAACCACCCCGTTTCGGGATTTTCACGAGTTTTGGGACACCCTGTATTACATATGACGATAAAGTCTAACAGTGGGGGGCAGAACCTAAGCAGGGTATGTGCCTCGAATAGCTCGCGAGATATAAGTTGGAACTCTCTGGTTTACACGATCGACATCGCGACAACGGAACGTTGACGAGAGACTCGTCGTTGCAAAACACTTTCGCCGTTGATCGAGATAACGCGGCTTTTACATTCCTTTTTTTCCCCGGAAAACAAAACCGTGCTCGCGAGCGTACGTAATAGAGGAACTCTTGCGACGGATGATCACCTATCCCGAGAGAATTGAACGCTGCGTATCACAACGCGATCGCGTACGAGAGCATCGTTTAAATAACAAAAAAAAAAAAAAAATGGAAAAAGAAGAAAAATTCTCGGGGAAATCCAACGGCATCTGTTCGCCGGGAGTGAGAGAGACCGAAATACACCAACCAGATGACAATCGGTTGGTAAAAGTTGGATGGTATGTCTATCAATCTGTCGGTCTATCTATACGCGCTCCACCGCAGAAAAATATGGAAATCTATTTTCCGGCCGTTTTTCGATACGGACGTAGAAATGGGAATCGACGCGAGCTACGCTGAATGATCCGCCCGTTCCATGTGGGTGTATGTGTTTTTTTTTGGTTCCTTTTTTTTGGAAAGCGGATCCCCGGCTCTTCTATGCAAGATAGTTCCGCGATAGGCGTACGGGATCATGTTTTCGATACCGGAATTTAAGTAGTCATTTTCTGTTTCTTCAGCATGTGCATGTACAGATTGACGTGATACTCCTTATTAAAAACTCTAGACTACAGGTGTACGCACTGATTCTAAAAAAAGGTATTGGACCTGTTGGATTCTTGCATGAATCTCTAGTTTATATTTTGATTTATAACGCTCTCTACTTCCTTGTTCTTTCGCTGTTGTAAATCCGGAAAAAAACCCTCTTAATATAACGTGCGTTCGATGACGTTCCGGCTATTAACGATGAAAATAGAAGCTTCAATTCTTTGATCAAATTAAAAATATCTTTGTGTTACATAAAATACAGTAACAAAGTTAGGATATTGTTTGCTTTTCAAGGCACAGTAAATGTGAAACGACGCGCTTATAGAGATTCGGCAGACCTTGAATAAATACATGAATAATGATTTTTTTAAAAAAAGATGATTCATTGTTTCGATTCTGTTCTCTGTCGTAGAACACGCGGACGTCCGTTTATTCCGATCCTTTACACTTTACATCGCGACTGACTAACAATGAAATCTGTCACAATATTCCGGGAATCCTTTGTATCCTTCGCCGATATTTCCGTAATTCCTTTATTATCAATTTCGTCGAATTCCGGCCACATCAAAGCGGAACATCTCCATAATAGGACCAGAAAAATACAATTCCCGATCCAATCAAATATGCGAGTCCACTGTAAATGGCATGGTTGGCGGTGAGTAGCCATACGGATAAAATCGCGAACTAATACGCGCCGTCGACTGCGAAATCGTTCCTAATTACTCGATATTGGGGGTAGGGCGCGGAGTCGGGAGAGTGGGGATGGGGGGGGGGGGGGCAGTTCTGAATGTAGAGAACGGATCGAAACCGTTGAACGTTTTCAATCGGGGTCCCCCTAAAGATGTCGGGAACAGTTTCCGGGCGTGTTCGATCGGCGGCGGCCAAATGAATTCCCACATTTTCCGAGTATTTATTTTCACCGTAGTCCCGCGAATGGACTATTGGGATGCAATTACATTTCGCCCGGTGATATTCTTCCGGCAGAGATGGAAACGGGAACGAGCCGGGGAGAGGCGCTCGCGCAATTTCCGCCATAACCGTTCGACGTTAAACGCAACGCGTGTAACCGTGGCATGCATTATAGGGAATGTAATCACGTTTTTAGCCGCCACCGCCGCCGCCGTCGACCGAAGCGACGTGCGACGTCCCCGCGGCGAACACGGAACGGCCGCATCACGACGAGGAACGTAATTAAACTAATTTGATTTCGGCGCGTCGCGGATCGATCGCCACCCGTCCGGATCAAAATCACGCTAATTGCGAGAAATCGGCGATTTGTTTGCGGTGTTGTCATCGGGCAAACCTGCGTCGTCGAGGGAAACTGCGATTCTGTCATCTGGATCGCTTCGATCGTTTGCGAACATTTTTATTATCCGAAGCAAACGAAATTAACACGTTCCGTGCCGAGCTGTTCTTGCTCGATTTTTCATTCAGGCCATTTGCTTTGTTCTGTACTGCATTTTTTATAATACCTCGCTCTTTTGGTCGGAATATTCTACAGTCTTAAGATGCCTCTACTCTTGACTTTACAATAAATTTTTGAAGAAATTCTTCGTTTTTAAATTTGTAGGTTATTGTCTGAATAGACCACTTACAGTCGCTAATCGGAGGCAAAATTGAGTGGACACCCTTTAATAACTAGACTGCGGATTTTTATGCAATTTTCAATTTTTCTAAACTTTTAAGGAAGCAATGAAATCGGTAATGGCCTTCATACGTCCAAACTAAATGAAAATCGTACTAAATTCGATCGAATTTGAAATTCCAGCATTTTTTGAAAATTTTCATGAGCCATAAATGCATAAAGATCCGCAGTCTACCAATCATTTTTCCAAATTGGACCAAACGAATGGAGTTTTTTTTTTTGTGAGATGTTAGGATTAGTTTACCGGGTAATATGTAAACAAATTTTTACGTTACACATATTATGTTACGCATGCACAAGAGTTTCATCTAATTCGGTTCATTGTTAAAACTAAAGTACTAGATAGAACCTTTGTGAAACTGGATCAAAGACCCAGTTATTGTTACCAAAGCGTTAAGCGGAACTGCAATAGAATGATAAAATTAAAAAGTCATTATCTCAATTTATATTATTATCAGTAGACTGCGGACTTTATGCACTTATGACAAAAACGAGTCTATCAAATACAATACATTTAAAGAATTTAAAAATACTGTTTTATCATTTTCGACTCACTGAAATTGTAAAGAACAGAAATTAATGTGCATTTATAGCTCCCGTGTCTCGCAATTAAGTATCAGTCTTCATACATACAATATTTTACCGCATACAACCCTTTGTAAAATTTCTTTTATCTAATTTAACTTGAATTCACGCATGGAGTGGCGGGCAAAAGAAAATTAACATTGTAGTTCATATTTCTGTATATCAGTACATATTAGTAACTTCAGTGTACTAAATAATATTTGAAATGTTGGTAATATTTATGTTTGATTTCGGGCATCTCAACAATTTATACTATATGTGTCTTTTCTTTTTGTTTAGGTATGTGTCTGCTTTTACACAATGCGTTGACAATCCACTTTATTTGACACGTCCAGCGGATAAAAGTAAGTCTACAATCTTTTACATTTTAATCATTTTAATTAACATGGAATACCAACAAAATCTCTAAAGAAGTAAATAGAGATGTATTGGCTAAATAAGTAAAAATCTAAATGAATAATTTGAACTATTATTTCTCATTATTCACGTAGTATTCTTACGACAATCGACCAATAGCAATTCTTTACATTAGCTTCACTTTTCTATTACCTCAATGGTACGTCACACTGTCAAGAATTTTGACACGAGCAATTCTTCACTACTATTTCCAGTCCTCGCCCAAGTGATCAGTATTAATCGGTTTTCCATGTGCAAAGCCTAAAAGAACCTGAGATAACATCTGTCAGCACGAGCACTTACTCACTTTGTCCTGGATCAATGTCTTTGCCGAGCAATTAAATTACTGCGCTCGCTTGCGCGAAGTAGGCTATCAAACCGTAAATTTGCATAAATATCCGCAACTCCTGATTACAAAGTGAAACTCGATAACCCCACCGGTGAGTGATTTACGAGTTTGCAAGTGAATTCAGGATGGCAGCTAGTGTAACACGAGAAGATCAAAACTATGTAATTCGAGGCGTCAGAGAAGTTTCAGTTATGGTTTAGTCTGGGATTCGCGAAGTTGCGACGCTCGTTCTCCGCGAAAGAAAACAGTGGCGCAAACCGGTAGGCTCTATAGCGTGCCGCGAACACGAATGCCTGCGATCGGTTCGTGCTCGCGGCACTTCATAATTTATCTTTTCTTGCCTTGGAGTTATTTTAATTCTTATCGGTCCATCTGAGGCACGAAGCGAGCGGGCAATAGTAGTCAGCGGACCGCGGCGGCGCATGATCTCGCAGTCGCGCGATTTATGAAATAATCGTGGTGGCCGGTTCGAATTCAATCTCTGTGCATTCATCGACCGATTTTGCAACCATCTTGTCCCTTTCTTGGCTACTTTATCGACGGCTGTCCCCAATGACGTGGATTTATTTCTGGTAAATTTATATTCAAATAATATTATTGATATAACAAGTTATTAGCTAAGACGTTGCTCGGCTCTACTGTGAACCCCTTGTCGTATTTTGACAAGCCAGACTCGTGATGAAGGCTTTTAACAAAGTCTAACAAACATGAATGTTACGCGTTTCATTTTAGATGAAATAAAATTTGATTCGTTTGTAATCAATAGACTTGCGGATCTTTATGCATTACTGAAGAAATTGGTTGGGTGAAATATAAAACAGTAGAGGATTATCGTTTATTTTTCACCGACTTCGAAAAAAGGAGGAGGTTACTCGATTCGATCTGTATGTGCCTATTTTTTCTTTTCGCTTTTTTTTCTATGTATGTTCACCGATTACGCAGAGATGGATGGACCAATCGGAACGAAACCTTCTGCATCTTGTAGAGGATGTTCCCGGGATGGTCCCGTGCAAAAAATTGTACATTTCTTCATTAATTACGATTTTATTTGCGAAAATGTAGGGTGGTGATACCGTCGCGAACTCCGCTGAATGTTAGACATTAGGAACAGTAACGACGCGACGTCGTTACCGTTATCGATTGCGACTTTCAGATACTTATAAATTACGATTTGGAATGTGACGGCTGACACAGATAAAAAATGTGTGAAATAAAAGAAAACTTAATAAAAAAATTAAACCGACTTCAAGAAAACGCACTAAAAAGTATAAAATAATTTCCATTTAATATATGTGAATACACACGAACTTAAATACAATACAATCTTTTCGGAGGCGGCGCAAAATTGAAAATTTTCGACACTGGGAATTACGAAAATCCTTAAATTGTTCTAAATACTAATATATTTATATTTAAATAATATATTTGTGCGCCGCCTCCGAAAAGATTGTATTGTATTTAAGTTCGTGTGTATTCACGTATATTAAATGGAAATTATTTTATACTTTTTAGTGCGTTTTTTTAAAGTCGGTTTAATTTTTTTTTTTTAAGTTTTTTCATGTAACAGAGTCATTAATGAAATCAATTTTTATTTTATACCTGCTTCCCACAATCAATGGAGAATATTTTTATTTTGCATAAAGATCCGCAGTCTAGTGATCAATATTTAAGCATTAAAATAGATGTAGCCATACAAAAACCATACATTTTCTACGACATTCTTCGGGATAATGACGTTCTGATCACTGTAACTGTAAAAGAAAAGGAAAGAGGTTAAAAACAACGAAGACACATCCGACTCCTTTTTTTTACACAATTTCTATATGAGATGATAAGCCGAAAATATAGATTGAATTTTTTTCATTTGGCGCCTCGCATTTGAGAAAATCGAGTTTGAAAATTCGGCGAACACGCGGGCTATGGAATAGGAATCGTCCGACTTGTCTGATCATGAACGACTGATTCTACTTCTTATGAATGCTCGGCACGCAAACTTGACGGATCTTCGAAGTTGATTTTCTCGAAAATGAAGCCTCAAACGAAAAGAATCTATTCCGTATTCTCGACTTATTTTCTCATGGAGAATCACTCATAGACCATAGAAAAGTAATGAAACTTTAACACTAAACGTACCGGGTACATAATGTGTCGGATTGTATATTGTTTTATAAAAATCACAAGACTGAATTTGTATAGATTTTTCACAATTTTTATAAAATTTTGCCTGAAGATTCTACTTCCGTATAAAATTATTCATTTTCCTTTAAGATATTATTACACGGTGTAGCAGATGAGAACTTGAAGATCCACTTTTTCTGAAAAATACTATACATTGAAACCTCTGTAAAAACATTAAAAAAAGATTTCGTAAATGAATCTTCCACAGTTTTGAAGATTGAAACCTTCCCTTTACAAAAATTGTAATATTCTTTACTGTTTGATAGAACAAAAATGAGGACCAAGTTCAGTGTCATAAAACCCTCATAGCGTACCTTATGTCACTGTAAAGTTGGCTGTATACTTTTCATTTAAACCTTAATAAAACGAGTAAAAAATTCGTACATCGACCTGTTTCGTGTCGTTTCAAAGGAGAGACTTTAATCTTCAAAGCTGCGGAAGATTCGTTCATAAAAAACATTTGTCAATGTTTTTAGAGACGCTTCGACTGGTAGCATTTTGAAGAGGAAACATATCTTCAATTTTCCAGCTGTCACGTCGTGTGAAATTTTGTTACATAAAAATGAATGATGGTTAGTAAAAATAGAAGTCTGAAGCTTTAAGATGAGGTGAAGATTTTGATTGTATTATTTGTTTTAACGAAATCATCACTGTTTGAACATCGACAATCTTTGGAGACTTGGAAGTGGAGGATATTTAAAAATTGCTGACGAAAGTTCGTAATTTTATCAATAATTTAAACTTACGTGGTGGTGTACTCTCTTAAATGGCAAAATTGTCCATTTTTTTGATTATTTGATTTATGAAATAGTCGTGATGTCGATCTTTATGTAAAATAAAAATATTCTGCGTCGATTGAGGGACGCAGTAGTTCAATAAAAATTCATTTTGTACCCTGACACTAGTCAAAATGACGAGTTCTAATATTTTTAGTATGCAATTATTAATATTGTAAAGATGCTTCCCTGAGGAATTATTTACCAAATTTATTTCTTTGAGTATATATTATTGGAAAAATGGCACAAAATTTAGATGGACACATACTTATTATGTTTATAAAATGATGTGAAATAGTTATTTCTAGAGCTCCGTAAACCTAGTGTTTACGTTGAAAACAACATAACAATATCCTTAAACTTTTTATATTTTTCACTGTTTTATATTGTTCCCCGTTAATTTCTTCATAAATGCATAAGATTCCGCACTCTATTGATGAAAGCAGATTTTGCAACAGCGTCTCGTCTTGCCATTTTCTTACTTTATCGACGGCTGTCCGCAACAACACGGATTTACTTTTAATTTTGTTTCCGCTGTGCTCCTCGACGAAGCCAGTTCGCGGACAGTCGGCAACCAACCGGCAAATATTTGATCGTTCGTTCGATTAGCGGTCCGAGTAAACAGCGGCCCCGTTGAGCATCGATTAAAAGAGAATAGTTGATTTGCTGTTCCTCGCGAGCCGCTGAATGGGACCTTTGATCGGCCGCGGGCCGCGCGATAGTTCTAATGGAAACTAATGATTCTTAATGCGGCTGGCACCGGCGAATGTTTACTTTCATTCACCGCTCGATCCTTAATCACGACTGTGGACTTCGCTTGCCTCGGGGTTCGGTGATTAGTCTGGGAAATCTATGGAACTCTGTTTCTCCTATTCGTAGATTAAGTCAAGTGCTCCGCCTCGCTCCGAGTTCGTATCAAACTCCTATGACCATTATCGTGAATACCTGGATGCTTCCTCGTCCGTATTCCTCGAATTGGAGTACACCATTGGTACGCTATGGTATACTGAGAAAAAAAAGTAGTTACTTCAATAACACGCGTGTTATTGTAATTTTTTTACTTCGATGAATATCAATGCATTCTTTTCAATAGTATGAAATTTAGAAGCGAATCGTGATGTATTTGAATTGTCTATCATGAAATGATTGAAAGTATTATTTGATCCAATACCGTATATTATTATTCGTAATATTTCTTTTTTCCCCTTCAATCAGATATGTTGTTAAAAAAATTTGAGAAATGTATTGATTTATACTGGAATTGGTTCGAGGCCATATCTTATTTTCTTGAAAACATTGATGGTCAAGCTATCGGCTTACATGATTGGGCGGAAATGAGTTTTGCTATCGAAATTCAATAGTATTAAATATTAAAATAATTTCATATTATAACGTGCAACTTAGGAACGAGATTGTCATGCTACTAGTGCAAAATTTCGAAATCTCGAGGTGCTGTATTGTTGTTTCTGACAGGCCGAATTGTTATTTGTGTCCGCCGAATATTACAAATTATTCCTCTGTAACGTAAAAATATGCATTTTGGGCACCGTACCCGCCTGTATCTGACTTTTACGAATCATAATTGACCACTTTTGAACTACTCATTGCAATGCTGAAGCGTAATTTCGAAAAATCGTGAACCTTGTAATTGCATATACGTATATGCGAATTCAGCGATGTGTGCGTGTGCCCACACACTCTTGCACGGCAGCGCCGGCCCCCCTTAATATTGACCTGATGCCGATGGTCAGAGACTCGTAGAGGATTTTCAGTGTAAATTCACTGTTACGGTGTCAGTATGACTTGCGGAGTCGTTTTGATCAGCATTAAACGTCGCTAATTCATTATGTTATTAATTGAGAGACTACGTCGAGCATTCGGATAATGAGCATTAGCAAATGAATCACATCGGCGGGTCCAGTTATCAGTGCACTTGATACAATCAATTATTTCTGCACAATGATGACCGGTATAATGCGTAGTCGAAGGCAACAAACGGCATTCGGAAAGCCGTTGAAAGGCGACTTTAATCACCATTGTACGCCGACTGAAAGCCGGCAGGGATTATGGCTCTAATTTGCGAGTGATTTCAGTCTGTGTCCGTCCCCCTTTATGGTGTCCGCGAGGGTCAATGCATCATTAGACGTGCGCGGATGCCATGCCGGCGCGACGCTCGCTTGCGAATGTGTTTAACGTCGCGCGCACGCATATACAGGTTTTGTTTATCCGTTAATCAACGATAAGCCATCGACGCCAAGGTGGTCGTTCGCGATCGATAGGGTACATAACGACTTCCCTTTATCGATGTCTACCCTTAATTAACGTTAACGAACCGAGATAGCGGACACCCCTCTGTGAAGTGGCCCCACTTTCCGCTTAGTTTGTATTCGTAGATGCTGCTGCAGAATTTCGCTTCGCTGCGGACGCGCTCGCGCACGCGCCTGGTCTTTCCGCCTCCTGTGTGTCCACCTTGTTAACGTTTATATGCTTTATGTCGTATTACGCCGATTCCTCTCTCCGCGCCAGCTAATTGCAATACCGTATCTATCGGTGTACGCACGTTACGCTGCGTTATCTCGATCCCACCTTCTTCGACTTCACCGACCACTCTCTATCGAGCGATCATCTTCCGAAATACGACCATAGGAATCACTTAACGCACACCACGCATGTCATCGATTCGTATAAACATCGGTGCTTTAAATGGACACTTACATTAATAGCATCAGGCTCAGATAGTGTGACCGGTTTCACTGAGTATACAGTAACTCAAGTGAGTTGCTCTAATGTGGAGTATACTCTTTTTATGTATACGATTTGTTTGTAACAGTTTTATGAAAATTTACACATTGTGGTTCTGTAATATCATGCTCTTCTGACTGGACACCGTTAAATTAATGTACAATTACAGTTTAGATGATGTTGTAGAATGACGCATCATTAGATGATACCTTATTTCTCGGTGGACCATTTTGACAACTATACAGGATGTTGTCCCGTGGCATTCAAATCCCTCACCTAAACGGCATAATTGTGCGACGGTATAAACTAGGGTAAAAGTACATGTTACTGCGGTTTGTACGTTTTATTGCGGTATGTTTTCCCCGCGAGATCAAAATACAGTAGGACCCCGATTAACCGGATCCCGATGATAAACAAATATGCGTTTAAATATGATTAAATTATGAAGGGAAATAAGTTTTCAAAAACAAAAAATTTATTTTACATTTAATTATGTCCCTCGGGTCTCGATTAATTTATCCGGGCTGTTTGTCCCCGGATCAAGCCGGTTAATCGAGGTCCTACTGTACGTAAAAGTAAACATTTTGCCCGGAATAAATTTTGACGCAAACAAAATCTTGGCGAGGCAAACAGAATTGTTAATCATTTTCATATTTGTACAATTCGGGATTTGAATAAACATACTTCATAAAAGGGGTAAAAATTATTTAAATAAAAATAAATTTTTTCAAAATAGCACGTTTTTAAAACGGACTAAAAAGTATAAAATAAATTTTTAAAACACACCACGTTTAAAAAACGGCCTAAAAAGTATAAAATAATTTTTCCTAGCCTCATACAGGTGCCTATAACCCCATATAGATTCCTAACCCCATACAGATAGTCTAGAAAATTTGTGATTGTGAATTTTTAATACCTATGAAAATACTTGTAAGATTTAAAACGAAAAACGTGAGGCGCAAGATAATAGCAAGGAGTGTAGAGAGTAGCTGCCGTCGAGAAAACTCGCACAACAGTCCATATCATTTGCAGTGCAATAAAATTGTTAGTGACTTAGGTGAACTATTCATGCATCAATTATCTACAGTATGCGCCCCACGTTGTTCGTCTATAGGGGAAAGTTTTATTATTATTTAGATACCTACTTCGATACAATCAAAATATTAAAAGAAACTTCTCTTGTCTTTTTAAGAAACAAATTAAGCCCTCAACATTATGCTCATACTGCGGTAGAAAAATCACGACGAATTTCCCTAATACTGCGGTGTGAATTGCAACTACGATGAGAAATGATCTTCACCAACATAACGCTTTAGCTATCTATTTGATATACGTAAGTAGGTAGGATACGATTCTACATAAAAAAGTATTATAGATAAAATAAGAAGATAGGGCGAAGATTAAATCGAAAAGGAATGAAAAAAATAGTAGCAGGAATAAAAAACGAAGTAAAGTGAAGTGCACGAGAAGATCTTATTAAAGATATGAAAGGTATTTCGTTATTTATGTGATATCATACTACGGTGTTAAAATTAATAAAAGATTTATCCATTTAAAACTGGCTATGCACAATTTAAAGCAGTGGTCATATTAAAAATATTTAACCAGTGTATTAGTGTCAGTTTAATAAGAGTAATTAAATGATGACAAAATTTTGTACTTAGCCCTTGTGTCTTGCGAATAACGCGAATATTTTTTATTTTATAATTATACATATAAAAAAGAAAAATAATTATTATTGTACTCAAGACTTACTGAAATTAAGGCCTAGATACGTGTGTAGTTTGTTTCCGCACGATCGTATATTTCGAATCCGCTAATTGTATTAGGTTTTGAGGGCTACTAATTTCGTTTTTGTATTCAGAACGCATCATCCGTCCCTGAAATGCTAATTATTATTTCATGATAAATTAGGAATAATAATGTGAAAGTGTGGTAAATAGTAAATACCAAACAATTCCAAGTTCACGAATTTCAATCTATCGAACAGCCTCACTGGGACCGTCACACATCTCACGACGGAATTAGTGGAGCAGGTTTTCGATTTGTTTGTTTATGGACTCACCCTTTTCCGGTTGTGAATTGTGGCACGAGTTAAGAGACGCCCTGAAGGGGACGTCGTACACTTGCAGGCCCGAAGGGTCCCTAGCAGGTTAACATTGTCCGATGGAGCTTGAACGCAGAAGAATAAGATACGGGATGGTAGGGGAGACAAATCGCGCAGGGGAAGTGCTCCGGCAAAGCCCCTGTATTTCGTGTCACGTGACAGCCCGGCAGCCTCGTATAAATGGTTTAATTTCCTTATTCAGACGGCAAACCACTCGGCAAGCCGTACCGAGCATACTGATGAAACAACGACAACGACGACGACGACGGTGCGCGCCAGGGACAATCAAGAGGGTCGAGACGCTTACTACAAACAGCCCTCGTCGGGAGAGCGCTCGAAACTTCCGCCGGTGACCCTTCCCTGACCGTCGTTAGTTGAACAACGGAGAAAAACGGATGGGGTTTCGTCCACGAACAGCGACAAGCCAAATTTGCGTTCGCGCGACGCGGGATTAGGCCGCCAAATATCCCCGAACGATCGCGTAAATCACCTGCGAACCGCGTACCATTGATCATAGGGATCTTGCACTGTAGACAGTGCCCGAAATGTTTGTAAAGCCACCTTCATTTTCACGGATATTTCCTCTGTCGGGTTTTTGTCTAGTAAATCCGTGTAGACGAACAACGCTTTAGCTGTATTAATTAACACGTAAATGCATTGGTTTCACAAAATGGAATTTTGTATTCCATATTCCCTACCCCTATACAGGGTATTCCAAAAATGTCGGAGAACCTTGAAAGGGATGGTTCCTCAGGTCATATTTGAAGTAACTTTTTCCTAGGAGAATTTTTAAGGAATTGTTACCTAATAAACACGGACCAATCAGAGCGCGGCCATAGTGAACGGATTCCGACTCGGCGATAGAACCCGCTGAGCGTCGCGTTTGCCGAGCCGGAATTCGTCTGTAGTTGCGCTCTGATTGGTCAGCTTTTCGTTAATAACTCCTTAACAAAGCCGAAGCGGAAATTTTCGCTAAGGATGAAGTTATTTCAAATTACCTAAGGAACCACTCCGGTCATCCGACATTTTTGGAACACCCTGTATACCGACTACAACAAGATAAAATTTTATTTCGTTTTAATTGAACATTTATATAGCAAAATCGAGTAGATGAAATACAAAATTGTTGAAAAATTTTAAAAATTGAAGATTGGAACATATGATTTCTCTTCTATTAAAATCGTTAACACTACCGTACCGCGACCGGTCAAATGACCGTATTCACATTGTTTATTTTGAATTATCGACATTGTAAAGATGCTTTCATCAGAAATGATTCAATACATTTCTTTATCCGAGTACGTGTCGTTATAAACATTGTGAAAAATCTAAATATGTTCAGTCTTTTAATTTTTATAAAACGATACACAATCCGACACATTTTGTACAGGGTGCGGTTAGTGTTAACACATTAGAACTACCGGATGAGTGAAAATGACTTGCTCTTGATTTGTTCCTTTAGAAATATGTTTTTCTGAGAAATCTTTTTAGCGAACTTCTCTATTGAAGTACATATTTAAACAAAACTGATACGAAATCTAAATAAATGCAATTTTTGTCCTTATGATAAGGCAATGTATGCCAATTGCGTTTAGTGCTCGGTAATTCTAGTGTCAAGGGAAGACACAACCTTCAATTTAATTTCTGTTTCTTGCAATCGATGCAGACAGTTTTTATTTTCCATAAAGATCCGCAGTCTACAAATAGCATAAATATTTATTAGACTCTGTGATGCGTTATAATTGGTGAATAAAATTCATTTAGGATCTCAGATTTTCACCGAAAAACAATGGATGTTTATCTGGAGAGGCACGTCGCGCGTCGCGGTCTTAGAGCCGGTTGGCTCGTTTTGTTCGCGAAATCCGGCGTGTTTACGCGTTCCACGGTTCGTTACACCGCCAAGAAGCCAAGTTCGTTTTAATCGATGCAAAGAAACGATGCTGTTTGTTCCCGCGAGCTGCTTCGCCGCCCCTCCGAGGGATTTCGATTTAACCGAGCGTGAACTCGTAGGAGTCGCACGAATGGCTCGCCGGAGGAAACAGACGATAAAGTCGCGACGCTGGAACTTGCTCTCGTATTGTTTCGTCTCGTTGCGTTCTATCAATTGAGGGGAATTATCAAGCTGACGAGGAAACACTGTCGAATTTTTCCGTCGTAAACCGCCCGGTTGCCAGTGTTTACCGTTTGGTCGTTTGTAAAAGCTATATAACGAAAATGTAATTTAACGTGCCCGGAGTGCCGCCTGTTCACCGTTTCAATTGATTTAACCTCCAATTGCTACGATGGATTCTGATGCACGCCGTTTCATTTTTATTTACACGGAAGGATTGTTGTGTTTTCTAAGCTTTTTACGCTAATTGAACCGGTCCATTGAAATAAGTGGCATCGTGGACATTTCGTTTGCCATCACTACAATTGAATTTGAAAAAAAAAACTGGTTGAAAAAGATCTATACAATTATCTATTGGATGGCTAATCCACGATGCGGAAAAATAAATTATAATAATGCAGTTTTTGTATTCGGGAACAAATGGAAAAACTATTCTGTAGTTCGAGAATTAGAGTGGAAAATTTCGCTGCATTCCTACTATTTTTCCGCTATAGCGCTCAGAGATTTACAACGTTGCAAACATTCAAAGAAATTCTAACCAACAAATGGATTTTCACATGAACATGGGAGCAAAATTGAACCAATAAAACCATTTTTATATAATATTAAATCGACATCATAAAAAGATCAAGGAGTTCATCAGAGGAATTAATATTTTAATTTTGTTACATTTAATTTAGTACTATTCTATTCCTCCCTGACTCAATCTTGCACAAAATATTAACCAAGAAATATATCGAATATCTCATTTAAGAAGCATTGAATGCTCTGACAGATGCAAATCGTTTTAGCATAGGAGCTTGTTCTAGATCTTCAAAATAGATTAGATCTAAGACTGGATCTTCAAAATATTCTTTGACTCCCATTGTTTTGTCTGCTCGATATCGTGAATACATTGGAGAGTTTTTTTTATTTAATTGACCCTTCAAGGAGGCCTCAAATGGGATGTACCAAAAGGGAGCTAAACAATTTTTAGAAAACGAAATTATTAGATTACGTTACTGAGGATAATTTATTGGTTTACGATTGCAGTTTCTGTTGCTGTTGAAAGATCTATGAGAAATATCTCGGCCGTGGACCACAGGCATTCAAAAATTACGAAATGGTCGGCGGTAGATGAGATAAGAAAGCTTTGAAAAATCTCGCACGTGTCTGTCCAATTTAAGAACACTTTAAATTATTTGCGCTCTTTATTTAAACTGCGGAAGTTCGTGCGCCGTTGAACGAGTATTCAAAACGTAATTACAAAGGGACTAAATCGATGGAATCGAGTAACGGGGCAAAAAGTTTTTATCTGCCGGAAAAAAAGAAGTGGAATGGCAACTGACCACCCGGGCGGCTTTTCGGTAGCTCGGTGTCGGCGCGCGCGATCCGAAACGCGAGAACTCGTCCGGAATTGCTCCCCGCAGATGTAACGCGGGTCGTAGAATGGTCCGAGCCTTGGAACGGGGTCGTCGTCGCTCGCGTGGAAACGAGTTTGCGCCGAAGTGGTGCCCAGCAGAGAGGATCGTTTGACCCGAAAGAGAAGCGGGTCGACGTTGCGCGAGCCACCGGTAGAGAATGGAAATGAACCATTCATTTGGTAGTCGTTCCGCCGAAAAAAAGACTAGAACGAGAGGAGAACATCGAGACACGCTCCGAAATGATAGTCGGGAGTTCCCAAGTTTGTCAATTTGCCGCGGACAGCTCGATATACCCACCCAGAAGAGTCCAGTTTCTCTATTTACCCGGTTGGTTAGAAGACAGTGCATTCTCTGATTAAAACTCTGATTGCCGCACTCGAAGTGTTCACGGAAATTCGGATTTTTAGCGAATTACAGTGGAACCTCGGTTGTCCGAACCAATTAGGTGAATACAGATGTTCGAATAATAAAAATTTCTTGCTTTTCGACTGACGTTTGTGTATAGGATTACTCCCGGCTGCACTGTACCTTGGCTAACAAGAAATTTTTGCCTTTCTCCTAGGTAATCCTAGGAGATTAGTGATCTGGGTGAGAAAATGCCAAAAATCCACGTTACAGTCCTAAGGGATCAGTGGTTCAAAAGTTATGAGTAGACCGCGAGTTTTATGCATCCATGACAAAAATGGGCGGATGTAATTTGAAACAGTAAAAATATTAAGGCAAATTAAGAACATCTATATGTTATTTTCAATTTGTTAAAATCGTTAACGATAGAAAGAAATTTTTGTATAGTTTCTGTGTCTTGTAATTAACGAAGAGTATTTCCATATTGCATGTTTTTATTTATTGTATGTTTACTTCACTGGTTAAACACTGGTTAGAAAAGAAAATAATTGTATTTCGACTCGAACCAAATGTATATGGTCATAATTCATTTTAGTCATATGGTCAAAAAAATTCATTTTCCTGGAATTCTTCCTGGAAATCGTAAAACTAAAAGTTTAGAATTTAATAATGATTTGGTAACTACTAAAGTACTCCGTCCCCTACAATATCGTTACCATGAATTACCATGAACAATTTTGAAAATTAATTTTTTGGGGGTACGTTATGGTGACGAATATTACCAACAGAATCGACTAAAAATGGACCTTATTAATTTGCTTTGAACCGAAATAGAATGATTTTCTTTATAACCTGTATTTAACCGGTGAAGTAAACATACAATAAATATAAATAAAGTAAACAAACATTAGATATAAGAGATCAAAAGAGTTCCAGAACTTAATTCTATTTAAAAGATAGACTACAGAAATGTTTTCGATTACGGTAAAACGGAACTTTGTTCCCAGCTTTATTAAGTTAAAAGTAGAATGAAGAAGGATGGATTTGAAATTCGTTCCCAGACACTTTTTTGGAAATTTTTATGAGCTAGAAACGTGGAAGGTGTTTCAATTAGTAGATTGTGAATCTTTATGCAAATTCATACTTTTCAGAACTGATTTATGAAACTAGAATTTGTACAAAGTGTCTCGCAGCTTTCAGTATAAACTTTATCAGAAACTTCATCAAATTATACCTAAAATGCTTGCACTTGCTTTCCGAAATGTCGTCTACATTTATCCACGTGCTACTGAATTTAATAAATTGATTTATTGTTTCAATCTCCTTTTTACGCATAGAAGACACTCGAAAAGTTTGTACAGAAACTTTGGTGCATTCTATATGAGCTGACTATTTTTACCAAAATTTATGACAGCTACGAAGTTGAAGTAAAAATTTCTTCTTCTATTTATTTCTTATAAATTTATCAAGTGAATAATCCTAACTCTCTCGCTGACACGTTGTGTATTGGAAAATTGAGTTTACAGCAATTCAGGGGAAGAGATCGATCATTGTATCGCGCAGTGGTATCAGTCAACCTGCGAGAAGCAATTTCAGCGTACACGTATTTACTTTCGAGTGTTCTCGTACAGGGGACAACCGAAATTCTAAAGACCCAAAGAGAGAAATGATTATTTGCGAGATTATTTAAAAGCTCGCGAACATTTCCGGATGAAATCGACAAGTGAACTAGTACTTGACCTATTCTGCACTGGTCTGCACTGAATTCTGCACTGAATTAACTGCATCCTCGTCAAATTTTTATCCCTTGCTCATAGTGCTGACCTGAATCTTCTAATTGCCCCGTATAAAAAGTGATAGACCTCAGGGAAACATTTCCTCGATGAAACCAGCGTAAAGGTTCGGAGTTTGGCGCGATTGATAGACATAAAAATTCGGTCAAATCGATTCAATTTTCCGAATGAATTGAGTCGTAACTCTTGACCAACTTTTTGCGATAGATCTTAATTACTGCAATCTCTTGGCAATTCGACTCGTGATCACGATCAAAAACAGTCTCGTCTCGATACCTACAAAGAATCCGACCTCCCGAGTCTTCGAAATCGGAACTATACGGCGCAACGAGGAGAGAGAGATCCCTTCGTTTTTCTCTCGGAAAGTTGTCCGAGGGAGAACGCGAAAGCAAAAGTGACAGATAGCAGACGGAAGAAAAGACGCGTTTGTTTCTCGACATATCGCAATTATCAAGGTGACGGTCATTAACGCACTTTGTTAATTACCGAAGCGTCCCCGGGCGCGACGACAGCTTCTCCGATTGAAACGAGCCACTTCAAAGCCACCGTTCCACCCTCGTCGACGACTGAAAGAACGTTTTCCCCTTTGCGTCGCTGTCTTTTTGTCACATGATATGGACGCTTTGCACCGGGACCCTCTGCGATCTTCTCTTCGGAAAGCAAACTGTGAATTATAAATGATTTTGCTTCCGGAACGAGAATCTCCAATTAAACCTCGCTATTCTAAAGGCTATATCGCCGGAAGTGGAATTTCACTTATGGGAGTCGTGTGCGGAGGATGAGTGCCATTTTCTTCATTTATGATAATTGAGGTTACTAATGGAAGCTCTAAATTCTTCGCAGTTCGTATTTCCGTCAGGTTATTTTGATACTAATGGTAGCTGGTAAACTGTCTTATACAAATGATAAAATCGAATTTATTCAGACCTACTGCGATTTTTGTTCTGCAATTATGATAGGTGCCATAACTGTACTCCTAATACAGGGATCCGGTAATATCTTCGTTAGGACAAAGTTGTTGAACTTTGCAAATCTTCGTTGATTTGTTTTTTCAGTCAAGCTGTTCATTCAATTATTTTGAGATAACATTGAGCAAAATAAACTATAATTTTCTCATAATTATTTTTCGAAAGGAAAGGGTTTATAGGTACTTTAGAAACGAGATTGTTCAAGTGAAAATTTGAAAGCGACTAGTAATGGTTACACACAGCTTGGTACAATTCAAAGTTTGAACCGTTTCGAAGTTCGGACTGATCAATAGAGAACTATACACATGTCTTTGGGGTTGAATTGTTCGGATTTCAAATTGTTTCTAAACTACAATCTTTTAGAATACAATGAAATGGAAACGTTAGCATTATTCAAGACTTCCATTTCATTTTCAATTTAAAGATACCTAAATTAATAAAATAATAGATAATTTCATTCGACTAATAAGAGAGATAAATTATTCTTTGATTGTATGCAAATTAGTATGCTAAGTGCGTTTTTCTATTCATCTTCTAGAACTCCATTTTTGTTGTAAACTGCGTTTTGAAAAAAGGAAAATTTTGTAGGTCTCGTCCAAAATTCTTTCCACTCGGACTAATGGTAACAGTTACTCTCAGCTCTGTTTTAAACTGCGTTTTGAAAAAAGAAAGATTTTAAAAATCTGTTCCAAAATTATTTCCACTCAGACTAACGGTGATACTCTCATTTATGTTTTAAACAGCGTTTTTAAAAAAGAAAGAATTAAAAAATCTCTTCCAGAATGATGTCCACTTAACGTGATGGTGATACTTATGTTCATGTCTGTTTCAAACAGCATTTTGATAAAAGAAAAAGAGTTTAAAGCACTCTTCCAAAATTATTTGCACTTAATGTAATGATAATGTTTATTCTCGTGCCTGTTTTAAACTACGTTTGAGTGAAAGCAGTTCAGAGATCTTTCCCAAAATTATTTCCAGCCGTACTGGTAACACTTACTGCATCACTCGAATATTGCAAACGATTTTATTTGATCACTAGACTGCGGATCTTTACGCATTCATGAAAAAATGTTTGGTGAAATATAAAACATTAAAAGATTAGAAAAATTTAAGAACATTGTAACATTGTTTTTAATATAACAAAATCATTAGGGGATAAAATCAAGTTTTCTTTTACTTCTGCTTCCCACACTGAGAAAAAAATCCTGTCGAAACAAAAAAAATATATGTTGATTCGATAAGATGTACTATTGAATAGTGCCAATATCATATGAACTTATTTTAATATTTAATGCTATTGAATTCCAATAGCAAAAATCACTTCCGCCAATCATACAAGCCAATAGCTTGACCATCAATGTTTTCAAAAAAATAAGATATGGCCTCGAACCAATTCCAGTATAAATCAATACATTTCTCAAATTTTTTTAACACCATATCTGATTGAAGGAAAAAAAGAAATATTACGAATAATAATATACGGTATTGAATCAAATACTATTTTCAATCATTTCATGATAGACAATTCAAATACGTCACGATTTGCTTCTAAATTTCATACTATTGAAAAGAATACATTGATATTCATCGAAGAAAAAAAAATTACAAT
>CM052294.1:12229721-12292935 GCA_028455765.1 Lasioglossum oenotherae
GACAATTCAAATACGTCACGATTTGCTTCTAAATTTCATACTATTGAAAAGAATACATTGATATTCATCGAAGAAAAAAAATTACAATTACACGCGTGTTATTGAAGTAACTACTTTGTTTCTCAGTGCACAATCATTGCAGGAGATTTTTATTTTGCATAAAAATCCGCAGTCTATTGATCACGGATATTGAACATCATAATGTGTACCGTGTAGCTCGAAAGCGATGCAATAAATAATTCTATCAGTTCGGTGGACAGTTGAAACAAGATAAATGGGGTTACCTAAATAGCTTATATTTAACTTTCCAGCTTTCTGTTCATATTTACAACGCGACTATCGTCAAAAGCAGGAAGCCCATCCTCGAATCGTCAATCATCTCGCATTCATTACGATTTCAGTGGCTTCAGCGGATCGATCTCCATAACGTTGCGTGGGAATTGCTCGAACACGTGATTCGCCGAGGTTCAAGCGAGCAGATAAGGCATTGGCAGCGATAAAACGGTGAAAAATATAACTAGCCGGGAACTCTATGGTTTCCATCGTTGCCCGGAGAACATGAAAGTTAGATGTAACCAGACTTAACAGTATCCTACCCGCTGCACCGCGTAATGAAACGGAATTGTATTAAATTGCACTCTGTTTATCTCTCACGAGATCAACCGCTCGGTCTCTCTGGCCAATTTTTTCTCTTTCTCTCTCCTTCTCTCTCTCTCTCTCTCTCTCTCTCTCTGGATTACATCGAACTCGCGGGAGCCAGTATCAGGGAAGTCTCTCGCAAACGCGTTGCATTATCCTCTCGCTCGAACAAGTCGCTCCTGTGTGTTCCCTTATCAGCTGCGCGAATTAAAATTTACGCTACTTTGTGATCAAGCCGGGACCGAGCGATTCGCGATGTAAAACCGGTGATTAAAAATTCGGAAGACGTCCGCTCACGCCAGCTTGCGTGCGATCGACTTCGAACATTTTTATTTTGCATAAAGATCTGCAGTCCGGTAATGGCTAATGAATAATTAAGAAAGATATGAATTATTTATTGTTTTATTTATTCGTAGTTTATTTGTACCGCGGTCGCATTAATTGCCAAGTCATATGGCAACCACATGACTTACAATGAACTGTAATTTATACAGTAGAATTGTATAAATTAATTGACATTCATATTATCATAAAACTATAACGAGTCGTATACAGGTGTTCGCAGAAATTATTCGAAAGTCCTTTACAGCAGAATAACTTTTTAAATATTGGACCGTACGACCTTTTTTTTTTATCAATAACACTAACAGTACCGTGACCAGAGTTGGGCGTTATTCGATTAAAATTTTAATCTTGATTGATTGATTAATGTGTACAATTAAAAAAAGAAAACATCGAAAGAAAATATAAGAGCACGTAAACAGAGTTTGTATTATACAGGGTGTCCCGTAACTGGTGGTACAACCGAGTAGGGGGTGATTCTACGCGAAAAATTGAATCGAAAGTGTAGAATAAAATTTTAAAAAATATAAAACAGGCAGTTTTTAAAACTTTTTCCATTTTCGAATCTCTGATGAAAATGTAAAATATGCGTTTTGGTATAATACTTAAAAAGTTATCTCTTAAAGGGTGTTCGTGAGCTACTGTAACTGAATAAATGAAAAATTTGTTTTCATAAGAACAAACGCAAAATATTTTACTTGAAATACCATGTATGTGACTTACATCACTACGATTCTCAGCCAGATCAGGGGGATTGACTCGAATGGAGGGGAAAAGTGGCGCTCTATCTGCCAGTACCGGATTTGTCACGTGACATTGACCGTCACGTGGCGGGAGAGTGGGGAAATAGTGTCGTAGGAGCGAAAGGTAGAGTAGCTCCAAAAGTCTTAATCTGGCGACTGTGACATGCAGTGCATTTAGGGGTCTTTGTTTAGCTGTAAGAAAGTCATGGGTAATTCTTGTGTGGCCTAAAAGATACGAATTGTGTTCAAGTTTGTTTTGCAAATTGACCACCGTATTTTGTGAAACGAGCCGCGCGCGTTCCTCGCGGAACTATCGCAACGACGGCCCATTACGCATTCAATTTCGCCAGTCGCGGTTTTATCTCGGCCGGTGAACCGCGGATGTTTATGCGGGTTCACAGTTTTATGGGCCAATTAACAGACACGGGAATTATTCAGGTACCTTTCAGGGGCTTAACGTCGCGTCAGATGCTCTTATCGATTATTAGCGACCGGCCGCGGGCCAGGCAAACACTCCGGATCGTTTCGACTGTGCTGAGTATCTATCCTGATATCACCATCTCGATTTACTTCATTATTATTGTCCATGGAACTGCTGCAGATAAAAGTTCTAGTCTTGCGGATGGTCATATTATGATATGGCCTTCTGATGTAAGGGTCTATTCTCATTTAGTGCCGTCAATTTCAGACAATTTATGAGATCAAGGTTATTTTGTTTGAATATTGTAACTTTTATGCAATTATCTGTATTACTATTTAAATTGTTGTATGATTTCAATAATATATCACTGGACTGTGGATTTTTATGCAAAATAAAAAGTTTCTGCATCAAGTGCAAGGAGCTAAATATAAATTCATATTTTTCATTAATAATTTTAATGTAGTGAAAATAATATACTTATAATCTCAAGGTTTTCGAATCTTTTCACTGTTTTAAATTGCACCTACTCCGAAGATAGTTTCCTTTTTATTTCTTGAAAATATTTCAATCCTAGCGAATTTTTGCTTTATACAACTGCCATTCTTTTAAAAAATTTTGTCTGCATTTTTTCGAGTTCACAAGATAAAGGGATTTTATGCGCGTGTAAAATTTTAAGAGGATTGGATTCATTATTGAGATATTGTGGCATCCATTAAAAATAATATGCTGATAATCTCACAATAATTTAAATAATAATAAAGATAATTTTTGATCACATAGATTATCTAAAATCGACAGCTATGAATAAGAATGGCCCCTTATATCTAAATAGTTAACAATGCTTAGAACTGTTCACAGCTCTATTAATAATTTTTAAACATTTACTCTTGATATCTCGTGTAGACACATTAGTTTTTCCGGTATCCTCAATGCAATTCTATTCATTTATTACTATTCATTACTATTCATTTAGTTTAATTGCTGCGAATTGAGTACTTAAATGACAATTTGTTTATGGATGGGCGCACGTATAGATAAATGTATTCCTATATTCCAAATGTATAATCACAGTCCGATTTGATATTACTAGACTGTACATTTTATGCAATTATGGTGCAACTGAGAAGGTACAATACACAGTATACACATTTCAAGAAGCTCCAGTCAATTACTTACTGCAAGACACAAATGACTTACAAGATTAATGTTGTTCGACACTACAAATCGAATAGTTATGCGAGTAATTTTCCGACGTGTTTTATTGCGTTTCTTCTAGTTTCATGTTCTAAGAAAGAATGCAACGAATGTGCCCACTCTACATCTCCGATGCAGTAATAGATATGTTGCGTCGTTAGAGCAATTAGAATGATCACACAATGACGTCATCGACGATTAAACTGTCCATGATCAAAGTACTGTCATAAACATTGCAGGACAGTGACGAATTCTGTTATGAAATGGAAATATTATTGCTTTCTATTTGTCAGCATGATTTCTGTAATTTCATCGATGAATCTGGTTGTTATTATTTTAAGGAGAAAGCAAACTTCTTAATAACTTTTCAATTTGTTAGAACAAAGAATACAATTTTTATTGAAATTTAACGAAATTTCAATGCATACTTTCATAATAATTTTACAATTGAAGTCTGACTTCACCATTCGTTCGGATAATCGAGAATTAAAGGTAATTATCGTGAATTAAACAAGAGGAATTGCGATCCAATTTATGTCATGTTTGGTGTCATTTTAATCAGAAAAATGTCCCGAATATGTTAGCGAAAGTTGTATGCAAAAATCAGTAGAAATAAAGCAATGTGTTTCGACATTTTGTTTCTTTACTTACTGATTTGATGCATTTAAGACAAAAATGAACAAGTACATGTTAAACAAAATTAATACTATTCTGGACTTCATATCTGCTGGACTTATTATTGTTGAAAGAAGAAATATGTTTTTACGTGACTTCCATTTCTCATGACCTACTTGGACAGCGATTATTTTGCATACAAATCGACAGTCCACTGATTGGACTACGCGGAACCGATCCAGAGGCTCGTTAAGACGCGCAGAAGCACGTTCGCGATATCCGTTTGTCCAGAAGAGAACGTCGCGATTCTTTAGAAACGCAGACCTCGAGTATCAGCACGCCAGATAAAAATGGCGGACATTTCCCTCGGCTTTGGTCCTCTCGCATTTCGCGACACCGAGTCGAAGAGGGAATCAAGGAGTCGAGCGTGGCGCGGGCGAATGTCCTGACAAAACGGTACGTGTCCTTGGGAACAAACGGGCGATGCATTTATGAGATTTAAATCGCCTAAGCGGTCCATTTCCTCGGTTATGCATTATTCACCGGTTCCTCCAGGTACCTGAATGTTTTATACACCCTTCCTTCTTCTTCTTCTTCTTCCTTCCTCCTCCTTTCTTCCATCTTACCCCGTTCCACCGAGATACTGTAAGCTTATCACGCCGGGCCGAGGGAGCCTCGAGAGGAATGACAAAAGAAGGCAGCGGCGGTTTAAGTTTTTTTTTTTTTTTACTCTTTTTTGACAGCCGTCTATTATCATTTCTCATCCGGTCGAATGCGAGTAATGGCCTCGACGCGTGCCCCCTCGCCATTTGCATGCGTTTGTGCTCGTCGTGGTCGTGCGATTTCCCGTTTCCAACTGGCTCGCCGTGATTACGTTAACGATGACACTTTGTCGAGGAAGTGCCTCGATGTTGTTCGACCAAAGGAGGCTCGGTTGACGTCTGAATACATTGACACTTCCACCGTTATGTCAAGGAGAGGCAATAAGAAGTCCAGAGTGACACCACTCGATTATTCGCTCGATCAAAAAATGATTTATGCAGAATGCATTACGTCTACGGAGACACATTCAATGTGTTGAGTAGCGTGATAGTTATGTAACGGTGAGAATGACTTTCTACGTGAAATTGCCTGTTTTATTCTACCATAGCAAACATTTTTCGAGTTTGAATTCAATTTCTGCTAGTGTGAAAACACGTTTACATAACCATTTACTTTATTATAAAACACGTCTTGGGTTGATTCTTACAGACGCAATGCTGACATTTTCAATTCTTGAAAATGGTCTAGATTGAGACCGAAACGTCGAATTAGATTTCAAGTTATATTTTTGCAAATTTGCTTATTCTTTCTATTGATCGAACCAGTGCGCCAATAACATTAAATATATTGTTATAGCAAATATTCTTTTACATCTTTTGTACTTAGTTTCGCTAATTCTTATCAGCTACGGCTGTTTATAGGCAAGCGATTCGTACGTTGACACATTACCTACCGGTGATTATTCCGTAATTGTTGAAAGTCTATCGTTCATGGCTGAGGATTTTTTAAAAGAATCCTTCGATAGCAACAGCAATTTTAATCGCAAACCAGCAGCTCACCTTCAATAACAAAATCCGATCATTTCCTTCGGGATTATTGCGTAAAAGAAGATTTTTAAGCTTCCATTTGGTGCAGCACAACTATTGATAAGTCTATTATTAGGCTAGCGGTAGAGAAAGTGCTAAGTTACGCTTTTTGAAGAATAATTATTACGGATGGTTGAATTTGTCTTTTCATTAGCTGTAACGTTCCATTTAACCAAACTGAAGCAAACATTTTTTCGTATTACTGAAAACAACGGAGATAATTCCGGTGGAAGTATAGGTGAGACCCTGTATATTTCAGTAAATTAACTTTTTTGAATTACGTGCAATTTTACATACGTGTTTGTCTTGATTCGATTTGATCGTGCTTATATTTTATTAGGACCTTGAATAAGTTCTCGCTGTTTCTTTTACAAAATAAAAGATTTATTTAAATTATAAGGAACAAAAACATTTCATTCAAAGTATAATATATATATAGTATAGTATATTCGAGCAATTCCTCCAACTTTTCGTTTTCAAATTTTTTCGGTGCGCCAGAACGTTCTTTATCCTCAAGTTCAAATTCATGATTTTTGAAGCGTCGAAACCAGTCTCTGTATGTCGTATCCGACAAAGCATTGTCACCATAAGTCTCAACAAGAATTCTATGTGCTTCAGCTGCAGATTTCTTTTGAATAAAGTAGTGCAATAAAATTCCCCGCAAATACACTTTATTCGGCACAAAAGTAGACATTTTCAGAACTAAGAAAAAATTACTTTGTTTACACTAAAGTGAACTACCATACACTGAAATTTAAGATTACTACTTTTAGATACACTACTGCCTTGCATGTGTGTTACCATTCGAAATTCCACGAATGGGGTACTGCTACTACCATCTTTGAAGAAACAGCGAGAACTTATTCAAGGTCCTAATATATGAAAGAATAATTTTATTTAGTACGACATTTTATGTGCAATTTTTAATTTCAATAATCTTTTTGTAATCCACATACGTATTTTATTCAATCAAATTTTTTAAATCGCATACCACTGCGTTTATGTACAAGAATCGGTTTATTCTCTGGAAATTCAAAATTAACATCATTTCATTGTACATAGTACGATGTCAAGTACGCAACATAAAATCATCAACGCAAATTCATCCCGAAAATGGAGTGCTACACTATTTTACTGCCACGTAGTTAAATTTGAAAGGCCGAAAGTCCGCTCGAGTAAAAAACTTGTCACGTGCCGGTCATTTTCGAAAGTGGTAAGGATAACAACGTGCGTTAAGAGAAAATGTGCACGGATGTAGTATACCAACCGGTGTGACGCGTAACATAGCATAATCACAAGCTAGTATACGCAACGCCATATGCTACATCACTTGCCATTCCAGTTCTGTATGCATTTTCCCCTAGGCAGTGTGACGGAGCGTGTTCTTAGACGGAGTGTATAGCGTTGTATTGTTGCATATAATGGAAGCTGTATGAGCTATAATTTAGATGCTAAATATGATTGACGCTTCATAAAAATCATTTCTCACATATCGAGTGTATAGCCGGATGAAACGGTTAGAGGTATCCTTTAATCAAACTAACAATAATGAATGCTTATTCAGAAAAAAAACGTATTGTGCCGAGCTTCAACTCGACAAGCTGCACAGAGTAATCCGATTATCGATTTTTATTATATTTCATATGTACTATTTGGCAAATATTAGCTGAAGTAAAAAGTTCTGAGCGTTTTTCGCTTTATAAGTAAAGCGAAAAACGCTCAGAACTTTTTACTTCACCTAATATAATGTATCAGATGTTTTAAATTTTATTCCGAACTATCCTTTTTTATCAGACAGAGAGTTGAAATTTAAATGTTATTTTTGTTTAGTTTAAAGACATAGTCACTTTATTTATCTGTACTGTTTAAGATGTGAATAATAATCTTCAATGTCTTCTCATATTTCCATAAATTATAATTAGAAAGAAAAATCACATTACTATTTAATATCTGTCTCTTCTAATTGATGTAGAAAGTGTTTATTTTTACATAAAGATTTGCATCAATCCCGAACTGACGCAATGTTTTATTTTAAAAATAGAGTACGTACATTTTTGTTAATTTTTTAGGATGAGACTCAACCCTATATAAAGACCATTTATCCAAATAAGTATGATTAGGACAGAGTATCTGGGAGAACGGTCTAATTTTAATAAGCTCCTAAGTTGATCCCCAATGCATCACGTGACTGTAAAATTCTTCCAACGTTGTTAATGATTAGACGTGTAAATGAAACTTTAAACAGTAGAAAGATAAAAAATGTATTGACATTGATGTACATATTATTTTTGAATTATGGAAATGACATTTCGGAGTCGGATCAAACAAATTTTGTTGTACATAGAAATTTGCAGCCTATTAACAGTATTAACTGATTATAAATTTAATCGTCTGTAATTATGAGTTGCAATAGAATTGATTCGCAATGCGAATGAAGGTGCACAAAACACAACTTTCTATCCACGTAAAAAATTTGAAATACTTTAATTGGAGCAGAAATACAAAGTCTCGGAATTTTCAAGTTTTTCAAGGTGGTTGTCTGTTGCATTCCGTGGCGGCCCGATCTATTTTCCTTTCCCAGCTCGCCGGTCATTCTCGAACGCTTCGATTTTCCCAGGGCGTTTGAAGAAATGTAAATTTCGTTGGCAACCGCGTTGCAACAGCCACGTGCAATTGCACCGTGTCGCGCGCGATGTCTCGGTCCCGTAGATCCAACGTTTGGACGGTTTTTGGTATTCCGAGCCGCTCCTCCACGAATTCAGCTCGCGATCCAACAAGAATTTTCAGATCCCTACCTTCCCCCCCCCCCCCCCCTGGGAGAGACGACAGGATGGCCACTGTCCAGTTTCGTGCTTGCCTTGCCCCCTTTAATTATCTATCTTTTCTGGCTCTCGCCCTCCCTCTGCGCGAGACATCATCGAAACTCACGTTCGTCCTTTGTACGTGACGTAAGACCGGGACGATTCGTCCTCGGATCTTCAATTTCCTCTGTACAGCCGGACCGAGAATGGTCGATTACTTCGACAGAGGGACAATCACTTTGTCAAACCGTATTAAACCCACCTGGAAGAAGCAGAACCCCATTTTTAACGCCGTCGACTGCAAGTCGGCGTTCTGTAGATCGAAGAGGTCCATAACGTCAATTTTTGTTTGCGCAGATCGATAGAACAGCATTTTAAAAACATGCCTCTACAATTTTCTAATTGTATCCGAAATAATAACGCCATAAATAATTATTCTTACTCAGGATGTCGGATGCAAGTCGGCAAATACCGCATCGAAGAGATTAATGACCTACAAAGGGGTGTGCTAGTGTGACAGATCCATGAAATTGATTTTTGTTTGCGCAGATCGATAGAACAGCATTTTAAAAACATGCCTCTACAATTTTCTAATTCTATCCGAAATAATAACGCCATAAATAATTATCTTACTCAGGATGTCGGTTGCAAGTCGGCAAATACGCATCGAAGAGATTAATGACCTTCAAAGGAGTGTGCTAGTGTGACAGATCCATGAAATTGATTTTTGTTTGCGCAGATCGATAGAACAGCATTTTAAAAACATGCCTCTACAATTTTCTAATTGTATCGGAAATAATAACGCCATAAATAATTATTCTTACTCAGGATGTCGGTTGCAAGTCGGCAAATACCGCATCGAAGAGATTAATGACCTTCAAAGGAGTGTGCTAGTGTGACAGATCCATGAAATTGATTTTTGTTTGCGCAAATCGAATTGTATTCGAAATAATAACGCCCTAAACTTTTTATTTTGCCGAAAGATCCGGGGTCTATTTATAAAATACGGAATTATATTCAATTGTATAATTTCTGAGTAGATATGCCAAAATGCATACAAAAAAAAGAAAGAGAAGAATTCAGTCACAATTATATTCGTTTACGATGAATCATGGCGAATTGATTAAAATCAGAACACGCAGCATTGTGCCAATTAAAATGAATTTAACATTTTATGAATGACATTTTAATATACAACATGTATGGTAATACATGTATCATACCATATACAATATTACAGTTTTTATTGAAAAGATATTGCACTGTTTTATATGCCATATTTCATTAAACATAATTATATGTTGCATTTGTATTTGCAAATAATATAAAATTCATACAGAATCACGACAATACTGACGTATGTACAGGGCGAGTCCAAGTAAACCATGCTTTTTAATAATCATATTGTGTTAATATTTTCATTAGTTTCTCATCAAATATCATCATCAAATCAAATATCTTCTATCATAGATTGTGACATTCACAAATACATAGATTCTCTACTTTTCAATATTTGTTTAAGATGTATAAAAATATAAACAAATTTTTCTCTCAAGAGAACTTTCTGCACGCCATTAATTAATTATTCTATCAATGGTTATGCAAACACAAACGATAAATTCGTAACGGAAGTCTTGTGAAAATTCACAATTATTTAACTACTACCATTTTCATGTAACTTAAAAATATTTTCTGGAAACATTTTTATTTAGACGTTGGATCGTTTCCTACATCAGAAATGATCTAATTGCTACGTCATCCAATTCTAAATTGGAAATTGATACCACTCGCGAGACTTGGAATTTCTTCCAGTAATATTAAATTACAGGAGATTAATGCACGACCAGAAAATTAATTAGAAGAACCTGTACCGTGATTATACACGCAAGCTGGAGGTGGAGGAAGAGAGGGCCGGGGGGCTCAAGCAGCACGAGTAAACCTCCGAATAATACCAGCAGTGATACAATCGAAATAAAACAACAAGAGGGGTATGTCGATATCGTAGGAAATTTATCGTCAAACAAGGCTGCATTATTCTGCGAAGCTGACCCTCGGGGACGTTCCGTTAATAGTCCCCTCTCCTCTATTCTGTTTGAGGATAAAATATTGAAAGTAATGCGGGATCGGCATTATAAACTCGCTGGATCGTCCTCCGTCCGTTTCCACGAACGCAACAATCTACTGGCGGAGCACCGTACGACTTTGCTCTCGGTAGCAACAATACCTCGATTTCGGATGCTCAATGTTTGCAGGGAAATACGGCCCTTAATCCCTCAGGTCCGAGCAAATTTTCCTGTATGATTCGATAGGAGATATTGCCATATATTCTTGAAGCATATGTAATCCTGAATAAGATGCAGAAAACTGTTCCAAACAGTTCCTCGCATAAATAGCTACAAATTTTCTCTTGAAAATGATCCAAATCCGGATCGAAACGTTGAGAGGTTAATAATTTTTCGCAAATTTGCTTTGTTTGTTCTTGTGATCGAACCTGTGCGCTGTGAGCATATATTAATTTTTATCAAACAGTTACGATCGTGAAATAACAAAACATATACATAGCTACGTTCATATCGTTGTGTGTAAAATATCCTTTTAAATACTACCCCAGCCAGAAAGTATGCGGTCAAAATCGTATAAAATTGCAATATATCATAAACCGTTTTAGACAAAGTATATCTGTGAGATGACATCATTTTGAGCACTTAATGTTATGTCATGTTATTGCGTTTCAATGTCAAAAATGACCCTGATGATAAATTACATTTGTAACGCATTCACCTTGTGATGCATTATAATTTTTTTATTATTTCGCATAAAATTATAAAATTTTAGGAGCATATTTTTAAAATGCACTTCTTTCCATCTGCGGAAACAAAACTCAATTTCATGGACTTATCACACTAGTGTACACCCCTTTAAATGTCATTAAGTATTGCTGTAAATACCATCATCCACAATACAGTAAAGTGGCGTTTACTGTCCAACAGTCTGTGTTCTGCACGGACAGTGGTTGCATGCCGACATCATTTTTTTTACGACTGTGTCTACCGCGCCGACCACGCCGCTCGCGTCGAGAGTTCAAAAGAAAGCAGAACGTAGTGAAGGACAGCATGACAGTGGAGTGGGTAAGCAGTAGCCAGCGATCGCGTACCCGATCGTGGACAGTAAACGCGACTTTACTGTATTACTTACATTATTGAATATGTTGGTGTCCAATCAATTACTACACGTTTAAGTATTATATGAGGTATTATAACAATTTCATATCCATAAAATGAAAAAAATCATATACAATGGAACTATTCTTGGTCGGAAGAAATGTTTAATTTTCGAGTCAAAATGGCTCTGAGTGCAAAGGGTTACGTTGCACCTACTCATTTTTGTCATAAATGTATAAAATCCGGAATTAATTTATTAATATATACGAAGAGCTAGATCATCATGTGCAACAAAAATATAAATGTCGGCCAATTAAGTGTTTCGCGAAGTCACTCGAGGAGAACGGACGAAGCAGGATGTGCACCGATCACTTTAGCCGCGTTCGAACGGTTAGGGGTGTGTGGGGGTTGAAATTAATTGGTCACGTGACTCCATCGATGTCGTAGGGAAGTGGAGGAGAAGAGCTCGGGAGTAGTTCCTTGAAATGGCCCTCTTCTCATTCGTCCTCCTTGTCCCCGGTCTCTTTCCCAGGATATATCCCGTCCATCTCGGGTTTTCTCGAGATCGAAAAGTCTTGGGTCGCAAAGATGGGCCGGCCATCGGGCTTTTACGACGACGACGCCATGGCCAGCCATAGAACGCCGATAAAAATCGGTCATGAAAAGTAAGAATTTTGTTCCCTTTTTGGCTTCTGTTTGCCCTTGTCCTTTACGCGGGCCGGCCATAGGATTTTTCTTCGTCTGCTCCACTTTATTATCGCGCCCTTCGTCGCCGACGCTATCGCGAGAATTAAACACGGACTTTTTTCTTGTGGATCATTGTGCGAGGATCACTCGGTTTACACAGCACTCTTTGTTATCGCGGATATGATTTTGTGGACGTTTAACGTCGTGGATTTTATGAAACGCTGCTTCGGGAAACGTTGCAAAAGTATTGCAAATCAAAAATTTCTCAACTGAACATTTTCGAGTTACGAAATCCCATTCGAAATACCATCTGCATCATCTTCTCTTGTCTCTTCCTGAATTATACGGAACTGTGTCTTATACATGAGTGTTATTATTAATTGTATCCTGACTTTGCTGGTTCTTGAGGGTTAGAAAATACAATTAAAGGAAAAGCGTACTAGAATCTATTTTATGAACAGTGCCATTCTCGTTTAAAAACTAGAATCACGCGTTGAGTGTCAGGGCCCATAATACTAAATTAAAACAACTTTTGTAGTATATAAGAATTATATATAGATCTCTATACAAAATAAAAATGTTTTGCATGTATTGTGAGAAGCAGGAATAACTTAAAATTGATTTCATCCCTTAACGATCCCTTGCGTACGTTTATGGCAACATTTCAACATTCTTGAATTTTTAAAATCTTTTATCGTTTTATATTTCGCCCAACCAATTTTCTCATAAATGCATAAAGATCCGCAGTCTAATTAATATATACATGTATAGCATAGAAGAATAGTAGAGACACAGTTTGTCACAGCAATGATTTTTGTCACGTTCTCACACCTCGTGTATTATAAATTCGACATCAACACAGTCTCGCCGTGAAAGATGCAAAACGGGGAAAGGATAGATAACAATCCAAATATATGAAAATATACGATCACATGAAGCGTAAATAGCATTTTAAATGTACTTCATAATGACATTGCGGATAATTATGAAGCGTTGCATTGTGGCTGTTATACGTGTATGTAATATAGTAATTTATAGGTTCTGTGAAACATTTCGCTGACAGTTAAGAATCTGATAATAATGGATGAATTGTTCCGTTTTGTTTAATTTCGTACACGCGTGTTCATATTCATGAAATCTGCAGTCTGTTAATGATGTTCCGACACTTCTGGTGTACAATAGACCGGAAACTTGCTTTCCGTATCATCGTTTAACCTAATGCAGCTTTCAGCTTTCATTCCGGAGCAATTATTAGTTGATCATCAATTAACCGTTCATTATTGTAATGAATTTACTGTTTTAATTAATTATTTATTTTATAAATAATCATTTACTTGTTACCGAGTATTTGCATACATTACGCTATCTATAATGTGATTCATTTAACCATATTAAATGCATCAATATTTAAGAGTATTCTACTCTATTCAATTTTTTCGAAATTTTTTATAGGGTATTACTAGACTGCGGATTTTATGCATTTACGAGGAAAATGGCAGCGCACAAATATATTATTTAAATATAAATATATTAGTATTTAGAACAATTTAAGGATTTTCGTAATTTCCAGTGTCGATAATTTTCAATTTTGCGCCGCCTCCGAAAAGATTGTATTGTATTTAAGTTCGTGTGTATTCACATATATTAAATGGAAATTATTTTATACTTTTTAGTGCGTTTTCTTGAAGTCGGTTTAATTTTTTTTTAAAGTTTTTTTTTATTTCACACGTTTTTTTTATCTCTGTCAGCCGTCACATTCCAAATCGTAATTTATAAATATCTGAAAGCCGCAATCGTTTTGGTAACGACGTCGCGTCGTTACTGTTCCTAATGTCTAACATTCAGCGGAGTTCACGACGGTATCACCACCCTACATTTTCGCAAATAAAATCGTAATTAGTAAAGAAATGTACAATTTTTTTGCACGGGGCCATCCCGGGAACATACTCTACAAGATGCAAAAGGTTTCGTTCCGATTGGTCCATCCATCTCGGCGTAATCGGTGAACATACATAGAAAAAAAAGCGAAAAAAAGGCACATCCTCCTTTTTCGAAGTCGGTTAAAAAAGGATAATACCCGACTACTTTGTCGACTCTAATGTGTACGAACTCCAAGCAACTCTACAGCGTCCTCACAATTTATATGTATACCGGAATGTGATCGTAAAATCGCATCACGGACACACCACCGCATCGCAGCGTCGTCGAATGAATCATTCGAACGTAACGTCTCCATCCCATAAATGGATTACCAGCATTCAAGGATGGTAAAAGCGAAGCGATTAAAACTTAACCAATCAACGATTCCGTCTTACAACTCGGTTCGGCGCTATCTTCATCAAAGGATAAATGCGATAGTTCCGAGCGAACGTCCGTCGCCGGTTCCATCTCGTACCGTGTCCACGCTTATTTCCATCGGCAATGAAAATGCAAATGAAACGTCCCGTCTAATGGCGCTTCTTACCCCGTCTCAAGATCATGATTAACCCTCGGTGGTGGGGGAAGTCTCAGCTTTTTTCCCCGAATCCATTTCAATTAGCCGTTCGATCGTTAATAAGTCCTTAGTAGCTTGGGATACGTCGAGCTGTTACGCCGAGATTAATTAACGTCGATCGGATCACGGTCGGCTATTTGCGTCGAAGCCGCGAAAGGTCTAGGAAGAGGAGTTCCCCGAGGCACAAGGGAACAGGAATCTCGGTGTTTGTCGGATGATCGACCGATCGAACTCCGTTCGAGTGTGAAACAAAGGTGTCGTCGAACGATCGACTGGGGGGACCGCGTCATATTCGGATCGAACCGCAATTTCTGCGTGTAATTGGAACGGGACGGGGGACAATGCCGGCTCGCAGACGGTTTCACGCAACGATCCCGCTCGTAGATGTGCCTCCAACACCTGCACCTCCCTCGCTCGGAACAGAGTTTTCTGCAGGGCATTCAAGCCGGTATGATTTTGATATCACTATATCAGCGAAGCTATACCAAGACCAATATAATACCGAAAACCGAAATAGATATCGGTATTTTTCGGTTTTGTGTTCCATGAAGTTCTCCGCAGTCCTCTTACCAGAAGGTAGATCCTATAAGATAGGCAACAATTACATTATATGACCATGTTGCTGGAACAGCGATTTACAATTGCTTTTTAACGCGAGCGAACAGCGTGCCGCGGACGCGAAGTTCCGACATGAATGCAGAGGAATAACCCTTTCTGTCGCGTCGTAGCACAGGAAGGTAGAGTGAGGACACAAAGTCCCCGGACTACACCATGCTTAGTCATCATCTGGCGGTCGGACGATACAAGGATCAAGCATCAACTGATAAGAATTGCGGCTGCCGATCGAAGATACTGGGATCGATGTTCAAAGGGCGGGGGTGGAGATACGATCGCGGCAGTTTCCGGCTCGATGCGGAATAATCGCGGAGACAGAGGCGACGAGGGTTCGGTTAAATGATCGATCGGCTCGCGGAAACTCTCGTTAATCGTCCTCTTCCTGGCTCCGTCCTCCTTCGCCGCTGCTCCGCTCGTAGCCAGAGGAAACTCGTAAGGTAGGTTTCAGGGCCGACAATTTCGATAGCTTCTCGTTCCCCGGTTTCACGAGCCGGTTCTCCAGGTTTTTTCCGGGCCGCGCGAGCGGAGTCGTGGATCTTGCCGACGACGTCGTCGGAGACGGATTAAAGGATCTCGCCCGGACGAATTCGTTTATTTCCGATAACCGCCGGAGGAGGGAAGAATTTATGACCAGGGCGAGAAAGGACGGTGGAAGTTTATCCGTCGCGCTGGGAAACCCGTTCCTCCGTTTTCGAACGTGCCTGAAATTCCTGTCGCTCGCGGAAACCACTTCTTTTCATTTGCACTGGCGTGGCTCGCTCTGCGGCACGGCGTGGCGTGGCGCAGCGTTCTATGGCGCGATCGCGCGGACAAACATCGCCGAGAGAATTGAACGGTGGCCCGAATGGAACGCGGGACAATTCCAGATTTTTATCGGACCCCGAAGAAGTTTTCGGACGAATCCTGTGAATCGCGTGACGGTGACGGTGTCTGATGGTGTACACTTTGCCGGGATTTCCGGGACCATTTAACACGCTCGCTCTGCGGATCCGCAAATAGATGCTGCGAAACGAGCGACGCGTACCCGATGTGTTTGGTTCGATAATCTGGACAGACTTCAGATTTTGCTGTGACTGAACAATTGTTGCTTGCTTTTCGAGATAGTCGAATATCTGGAAGACAGTGCGCCGATGTTTCATAATTTGTTCACTCGTGAATCGTATTTCTTCTAAAAAAAGGAACAGCTGTTGTGGTACATTTTCTCCAAAACATCTTCGCTTATTCGCGATTTTTCTATATTGTAAAGAAATTATGTGAATTTTCCAGGGACCCTAACTGTTACAACCAAAAGGAATAAAAGTCACGGAATAACAAGTATTTCATCGACTAAAATCGTATTGGTTACAAATAAGGATTATAAGTAACCGCGAAAATTTGTTATCTTCTTGGTAAATGTTATCATTTAGAGAAATTCATTTCGATCACTTATGTATTAGGTGAAGTAAAAAGTTCTGAGCGTTTTTCGCTTTATTTATAATGCGAAAAACGCTCAGAACTTTCTACTTCACCTAATATAACAGTTATCAATGAGAGAAATTTATTTCGATCGCTCACAATAGTTATCGATGGGAGAAGTTTATTTCGGGCGCTCATAACAGTTGTCGTAATTATAATTTAATGTGGCGAACATGAGTTTTTCCAAATTTCTCCTGACAAATTACATCGCAAATCTAGCATTAATTTTAGAGCAGAAAAGGCTTGTTGAACGCTAACCTGAGTTGCGGGAACGGCGTGAATTATGCACGCTAGTGAAAGCCTTGCATGATAGAAGTTGTTCCCCATTTTTGTTTTATAAAACAGCAAAAAATCGTAGATCAAATTTTAAGCAATCGTTGTAGATGGGAAGATTCAGTCTTCAAGTCTGTAATAGATTGCACTTATACTCAATGAATATTGTATTATTTCTTAGCGCCTAATTTTGAAGCTTCGATAAGTGCCAACGCCTGTCACAGACACAATCGCACCGAAAACTCGATCCAAGCATCGCGATATCGCGAAGCACGATTCGGGACGATCGCGTCGAAAGAAGCATTCCACCAGTAACGGGCGTCCCGACAAAATTTTCCGGGCGCGGATCGTGACCGGGCATCGATCAGCCGTCTTTCTAAGCTCGGTTCGATCCGATTGCAAGATAGAGTCCCGTCTGAAGAGCGATCGAATTAAATCGAGTGCATCGACCGGCTCGGCGCACGAACTCGGCTCGGGTCGGCTTGCTCCCGATCGCAGATCCCCTCGGCTGAAGTGCAATTAATTATCGTTAAATTGGATCGACGATACGGAGAGCCTTCGCAGATCATTAAGCCGGAGAAATCGAGCGTCTCGGCCCGCTCGCGGAGAATGCGCCTAATTATTTGGTGCGCCGCCGTGTTATGCGGCTGATTCGTTAGGCTCGAGGGTCTCGCTGGTAACGCCGATGTAAACAGGCTTGTCCGGCTGTTCCGCGACGGAAAAAGGCCCGCCAGGTGTGCCCTATTCGCGGAATAATTAGTCCTGACGAGACGCTCCTCGAGGATCCCGTTCCAATGGACCCCGGCTCCTTCTTTTCATCGGACATCCTGCTGCTGCTCCTGGAGAGGAGGCTGACTAGCCACGCCAATTTCATGCTACCCTCGAGATGCCCGACCGCCCCAATTACTACAAGCTACTTGTGCTCCATCGTTAACGACTCTGTTCTACAGAGGTATTGACATGTTCTAATAATGGACGTGTTGCATGCATTTGCTGCAGCACTATGCGGATGTTTATGCGAGTTGCTAATCGAGCAGTTCCTTACGAAGAGCGACTAAGTCCTCAGGAATGATGCTCGATTCTCGGTTTCTTTCTGCATGATCGACATTGCGCAGTGTTACAGATCTTACCTTAACCCTTTGCACTCGGTTCCCCTCTCTAAGGCACCACTAAAAATTGCTGTACCATTATTCAAAATATTGTTTACATTATTAAATATGTCGGTATGTAATCAATTACTAACATTTTGGGTATTGTATGAGGTATTATGCCAATTTCATATCCATAAAATTTCAAAAATCGTAGGTAATGGAAATATTCTGGATCGGAAGAAATGTTTAATTTTCCAGTTAAGATAGCTCCGAGTGCAAAGGGTTAATATATTGATTAACGGATCTGGGTCCGTTTTCACCCAAAGTATAAAAGTGATATTTAATCCTTCAATTTCTGTCGATTGAGTTTAATGAATCCAGTACAAATTTACAAATATGTTTGTAATCTTCAGTGGTTATTATGTTTGTAATAGGGAAGTTTATTGCAATTTCGGCCCCCGGCTAAAAATAGGACCACTCATTATTCACAACATTGTTTCTGTGAACAGTACAACATTACAGTGAAAGCATAGGAGTATCAACTAAAAATGTTGTCATTCGAAAAGAATGATTTTTTCGCCATTTATTTTGCAATTTTTTGAAGCAAATGCAATGTTTACATAGCAGGGAACTCTTAAAATATTTTGAAAAATGGAAATTTTACACTGTAATTCATTAAAAAAATTATCTACCGGTAATTATCGTAATAAATATATATTTTGCGGCCGAATTTCCCGTACGAAACTTTTCTTTATGGCGTCGTATCTAACTTAAAAAGTAGTTAAAAGTGTCCGGGTTTCAGACGGAAAAGCCCTATGCTCGCGATTTTATAGATGGCAACCCTAGTTATGACACATCGTATGCGGCACTTGGAACCGTGAATGTCCAGCTTCCCACGATCTATCATTCACCGAGGTATGGAGCAAACGGATCAAGACACTGTCCAGAAGGGACAAGCGAGCGCGACGCGTGTGCAAAGTGAAATCGACATGCCGGCAGCCGCGTGTCGGCTCCAGACCGAGCGGAATAAACGTCGCGTTGGCGAAACCGCCGATATTTCCCGTCCGTGGTCATCGGCTCGGCAAGAGACGACTTAATCGAACGATGCCGGGCTGCCCTCTTAATGGAATATCGCAGAAAACCACGACCAGCATTAACCTCTGGCCTGTTCCGCAAAAACCTGCCAGTCGAAGTTCGTACGAGATGCTGGATAAAGTGGTCGGGAGAAAGTATTTTGCTGCTATAAAATTTATGACTAGACCGTGATTGCATATACCAGTGCACGATTTATCTAGACCGGTCGGAAGAAAAGTTTCAAACGAAAATTCATATCCTCCGTCAGGGATCCTGTGATGTTGAAAAAGAAAATCTGGAACTAGTCGAAATTAGACTACGTACTACTGGCGTGCGAGACTAGGTCTCGCATAAAACTTACACAACATTAAAACTTTTGGGATTCCTGGAAATGTTCGGGTTTCCTGAGAATGTTCGGGTTTCCTGAGAATGTTCGGGTTTCCTGAGAATGTTCGGGTTTCCTGAGACTGTTCGGGTTTCCCGAAAATGTCCGGAATTTCTGACTAAAAAACAATATTAAAAGATTCCGTACAGTATCAGAAATCCCGAAGATTCACGAGAAACCCGAACACACCCCCGGGAATCCCGAATATTCAAGGGAAACTCGAACATTTTCGGAATCCCGTCACGACCCAACACGCATCTTCCCATCCTATCCCAAGCATCGGGTTTCGGGACTTCCCGGGCTCTCGAACACCACTACTACATACTAATGTGCGAAATTGAAAAATGTTCACTGTCAGGTTTCCAGGTTTTTTCTAATGAAATAGATATAAATAGATATAAATTTATTCATTCTGTTATGTGACGATGAAATTTTAATATACAGGCGGATGTTCGTGTCATTACTGGCCAACTTTTTTTTAACTATATCATTTTTGCAAGAAATGTAATGGTGACTGTAATTCTTTTTTATCTGCAATTATTATTTCAGAAATGAAGGTGAATCTTTTAAATGAATTCATCTATGAATGAATCCAAAACGAATTCATTCGTATACAACATAATGACCTTCAAGATCACACGAGTTCAGAAATGGAAGAAATAGTTTGAATACCACCTGTCAATGTGTTTATAAGTATTCATCATTGACGAGGCTACAGTAAATGTTGCCAATAAACAAAAATTGAAAAAAAAAACAATTTTCGTGTTAGTATTTTAACCTTCATATCTTGATATTTCACCTGCAAGTGAAAAGTTTCGATTAAGATTCATTTACTACTGTGCTAGCGTGAAACATATGAAAAGGCAATCGGTCAGTGCAGTACCTACAACACGGGGCACCCGGTGTCGCTTGTCCACGCGGAGCACGTCGAGGTATGTTCGTACGACTGATAATTGTTCGAGTTTAATTTTCCGGTGGCCACGTTCGTTACGGTAGACACTTGGTCATGTACACGACGAGGTAGAGATCACGGTGGTCTAGCGGTTTCTATTAATAGAAACACGTGTGCACGCATGACGGGGCGCACCCCGATAAATCAACGACGATAAAAGGCTGGCCCGGCGGCGGCAGCGATCGCGGAATAGCTGCACCGCCGCAAACTTCTCGAGCCCACGCGCCGCGATTACCACTTTAAAAAGTGCGCGCGGATCCATAAATCTCTGGCGTCGATCCGTGGATCCTGAATCTGCGCGATCAGCGTCCGAGATGTGTGAACGGTAACGATATTTGTAAAAACATCCTCTAAATCAAACAGAGCAGATATCTGTTAATTTATGGGTTAATAATAATTATGATAAACAATTGTGCGTTTAAGAGTTTCTTACAAACATACAGGAAATATCGTTTAACACAGATGATGTCTATTTTCTTGACACCATATAGGTACAGTGACTCTCATTAACATTCAAACATTTTTCTGGAGAGATTAACATTTTTTAAATTAAATAATTCCAAGTTGTTAAGTGAAATAAATTACTTGTATATTATATTATATTATTATATTATTATTATATATTATTATATTATAATATATTGTATATATTAGTTGTATATGATGTATAAAAGAAGGAATTACTTGGTTTGTAAACTGAGCTTATATTGCAACTATAAAAATTGATTTTTAAAGGTCTTTGTCAATTGTATACATTCTGGAAATGACAACAAAATCAAATGACCCATTTAATTCTGGTAGTAGTATGGTGTATTGATTTCCTTACGATATTTAAATTAAGGATTGATCTAATTCAATCAAGCTAATTCTTTGATACTAGTCTTTAAATGCACCAACGAGATGCTACATCTAATTTTTAGGCAGATATGATAGGTATATCGATTTTTTATGCCTTAAAATGTGTAGCTTTTTCTTAAAAAAGTTGTAGCTTACTCCTGTTGTTTAGCTTAAACGAAACATTAATGGTGAATGTACTTTTACATCAATGACTTTTACTTGTCGTAAAGGTACAAGTTTCTAAACGATTAAAGTTTCGTAGTGTCGTTTCTATAGGCCTGTAATGTTGAAATGCCATGGACTAAAGGGGATCTGTCACTAATGGCGCCTCATTGGCAAGGGACACACTGTGTTATGGACATCGGTAGTTTCCATCTGTCAACGTTAACACGTGTTGCTACCTCTTGACTCCGTAACCCAGTCTCACCGACACCCGTACCCCTGTGCCGACCTAACTAGGTCAATGACCGCAGTGTCCCTTGCTGATGGGACTCATCAGCAGGTCTCTTATGGCATTTCAACATCGTAAGCATGAAAGAAGGTACTTTACTTAGAACTTAGAACCGACAGTGTGTTCTGCGTATCGTCAACTCATTTCCAAAAAAACGCGAACAATTTTTTTATATTCATTTCGTCTCATTTCATTTTGAATGAAACTGTTTACTAACCAGGAGAGGTCACAGTAAGGGATCGTAGATTTTAATTAAGTCACAGCGTTTTTTTTTTTTACAATACTCATTATTTATGAAGATAATTAACATTTAATTTTATGATATCCAGAAAATGTCTTGATATTCTTCATTTCTTAATCATATTATCATAAAGATCATTCCTTATTATAAAGATTCTGATATCATCGAGTCATTTACCATAAAGATCATCACTGATTCAATCATCGTAAAGATTATCATATCATTGAGTATCGTTTAAATCAATCTGTCACATATTTTATAATTTTTTAAATAATTTTGTTGCAGTGATTTTTTATATATGATAACGTAGTTATAAATGTAGTTTCATATATGACAATGTAGTTATAAATGTAGTTTTATATGTGACAATGTAGTATAATTACATTTGGTTATTTGTTTAATATAAACACAGATTCTATCCTCTATTAAGGATTAAAATATTTTTGTAAAACGACTAACCTGCTAGTTTATTTTTAATTATCTTCTGATATAGGAAAACGATAAACTACAGATCTAATTACAGCATCTGGAATTTCTATATTTGGATTGGCTAACGAAGTAATGATGGAATGTTCAGTAATAGCTAGGCCACTCATATAATGCATTCCATCGTATGCATACAAATGCACACGACACCCACAGTGACTAGACATAATTAGCCTCGTGGTACGGAGTTTCATTAAATTTCGATCAGCGCACTAGTAACATCTGTACTGCAAATTAACACGAGGCCTGTACCATTAGTAGACAATTCCTCGTACAGTTTTTAAATTGTGTAGAAGAATTAAAAAACACAAAAGTCCAGTAGCATTTTCTTCATATTTGTTTGCAATCGACTACGTGAGAAAATTAATGTTTTATTTTTCTGTCAAATCTCTGTTCAAAATCATTTTGTTACGCCAATAGATTCTATTATGCATTTCTAGCAAATAATGAGCAAATGCAATTTGATGCAGTCGACAAATTAAAAGAGTTTAGAAATGTTAATACACTTTTGAACAATTTTTTCGAGCCTGAACGAAAAGTATACGACTTCGAATGTGTTTGAAATGTATATAACATAATTGTAAAAAGTTGAAAAAACTGCAGAATTGCAGTGCATAGTTAAGAAAATTTTAGAAATATATTTTGTACATTATCAGTTGTACAGATATATGCCTACATGCTGAATATTTAATAAAAATTGGTTAATGTCGTTATGAGTAGACTGCGGATCTTACAATTAGCGCAAAATCAAAATAAAATGTCTTCCTTTAATAGTTTGAATAAGTTGATGGTAATATAACCACACTATTAAATTCTTTTAATCGTTTTACTGTTTTACATTTTACCAAAAATGCATAAAATCCGCTGTCTCGTCATTCGCTGCAAACGATTAAAAACGGCGAAAATGGCAGTTGCACGCTATTGTCGGCCTATAGTTGCGACGTTCACCATTTTTGATCGTTTGTGGCTCACAGGAAAGCTAGTGTACGTAGCTTCGCAGAATTTGCGAAGTCACCTGCCTCACCGTTGAGGAAGTCACTCCGATTTAAAGATCCTTTGAACAGTCACTCGAGTGACAGTGTATCAAGCTGAAGCCCCGCTGCTTCCGAAAATCCATAAATCCTGCAACACCGTCGGCAGAAGCAGTCTCTTTGTAGCGATCTGAGACACATAGCTGTACACTAAAGTAGCTCGGAGCCCTAAAACAATGCGAATGAGGGGGGCGGTATCTCAGATACGGGGGTAAACAGAGGGCCCAGACCCGGTAACAGTTCCCGCGAACTCGATTTCCCTAAACTCGTTAAGAAAACACGGACGGGCGAGCGTTATCGTCGCGCGGAACGCGTCGGAGTGCGGACGATTCCGCGAACTTCCGAGGAAATTGAGTTTCGATCGTTGATTGGGACGAGCGACGTTCTCTCTTCCAGCCCAACGACCAAGGGAGGGCGAAAGAGAGAGACAGAGAGAGAGAGAGAGAGAGAGAGCATACAAGAGCTACTCACCGCAGCAGATTCTCCGATTCGGCCGTGAAATCCTTGCCGATAGAAGCTCGCGTCGTTCCCGATCGCTGATCCCAAAACTCTGGGGCGCGCACTCTGCTCGTTTGTTAAATCAACTTCGACGCGGCGCCAACTTATTCTCTGTCGTTAGCCCGACCTTTTCCATTTTTTCACCGCACCACAGAATTTCCCGCACAGCGGAACCACCGCGAAACTCGACCGAAACGAACGCGTGAACCTGAAATCCGGAGCTGAGTTCCGGATCGAAACTCGAATCGCGCGGATTCGAATTTCCCGCCGAATCGAGCCGGGATCGAGGGATCGAGGACCGGGCGATCGACGCGAGATGCAGAATCCGCGACGCGACGGTGCAAACGCATCGTCAACACTGCTGCGAACCCGGTTTCTTCGATTCGAGAACCGGACGAGACAGCCGGTGCCGCATCCCCGCCACGATTTGCACCGAGGAACGGGCCTTAAGCCTTACCCACAATCTCCGCCGACTGTCTCTGCTCGCGATCCGTCCACGGAACACTCGAGAATAGGGCGCGGATACTTCTCTATATATAAAAATGCAGTCCTGACTCATTCATTCACTCACCGATCAACGCCCAGGCTAAACCCTTGGACCTAGAAAGCTGAAATTTTGCACAGAGGTTTCCTTTATGATCTATACAAGGGATAAGAAAGGATATTTCGAAATGCAAGCACCAAGGGGGCGAAAAGGGGTTGCAACGTTTGTATGAGGAATATTTTGTTCGTGGTCGGATTTGCTTGAAACTTGATTTAATGCTCTTTAATATAATTAATCAAACACCTGTTTCGGCATTTTAAAAAATTAATCCCCTGAGGGGGTGGAAAGGAGTTTTGAAATCTAAGATGGCGGCATGACATAAAATTAAAACTCTATAGGGATGAATGGGGGGTTGAAAGGTTTTACGGAAAAACAATATCAATTTTCGAACGAAGCCGCGGGCAAAAGCTATCGTCCATAGAATTTGTATTGCACGAGGTTCATAGTCGGAGACGAAAGGATAGGGCACTCTACGTTTTTCTTTGTGTTTCCACATCATATTAGTATGTCAGCGTCCACGTGTTAAATCGAGTCAAAGGCTGATGTAGAGGCGACCCCTAATATTGTAAAGATTTATGGTAGTATTGGGTCTATAAGCTAAAAACCGGAATTTTACACTAGATGTCAAAACTTGTGTATGCGCTGTAGCAAATCATTGACATACACGTCATTCTGAAGCTCTATTCATAACCTGCAGAATCAGTCAACAGCGTTTGATTTGCTTGTGCGCATCATATTTTTTTTCAATCACGGAAAATTTTGAAAATTGGCGAAAGAAACAGCATTTGCGTGAAGTTTTGCCGAGTCACTTTTTTGCAAAGAAAACAGCAGCCGAAAGTCATCGTTTGCTCGTGGGATTGTATGACGAACATGCTCTTGCTGCATTAAAAGTAATCTGCATCAATTAGGGGAACCGTTAACTTAGGACCGCGCGAGAGAGACTTCTATTTTCCGGTACAAATGAAACTCTTCTCGATAGCATCTCTCCGGACACTCGAGAATCACGAAGACGAGAAAGCGCCGCTGCGAGTCGCGTGAGTTACAGGCGACGCTTCGTATTACCTAATATTGCCGGGCGATAGCGAAACTGTGTAACGCGATGAGCTCCGCGATACATAGCAATTTTCTCGGACTGCTTTCCCCGGGTGCTCGCGACTCGGGAAAAACTCTAACAGACAACGGTGTGCGTTCATTCGGTGACGACATTCGGTTCCGTTACTTGATATTCAACAGGGACCTTCCACGGTTCTGGAGTTTGACGCAATAGTTGAGCTGCGGGATCAGCTGTTTGCTGGAATCTTTAGTTACCTACTTCGAGGTTTTCATGCCCCATCTGTGTTAGCTTTGGCTTCGAGTGTCTTCCTTCCAATATTGAGAAAGGATCGAATTTATTAAAATAGTCGGAGGCGTTCGTCGGAGGCTGAAACTTTCGAAACCTTTCTCGACACGCTGATCATGGCTTCTTTGCCTTTTCTGACCTTTGTACTTGAAGGAGCTTCGGAAGTACAAAAGGAGATATCGTGAGAATTAGTAGAAATTGATCCGTAGCTCTGATAATCAATTTGTTAAAAAATATCTCGCTATTTTTGTGCACGTTCTTGTGGTGTGTATCGATTCATCATTAATTTCGTGCTATTTCATTTGATAACTAAGAGAAGGATGGTATGTGGACGTTAAAATAAAGAAAGACAGCTTCTTCCAACCATAGAAAACTATGGATACACTTTATCTTAATTGTAGAAGGCCGAAATTGTAAAACACGTACACGTACCATATGGGGAAGAAAATGTATGCGATGTTTACAAAAAGACGTAACTCTTCCCTCCACTTTCATGGATCGATCGCCCTACTAGTTACTGGAAGTTAATTAGCATAATGAGGTCGGGTCGTAAAATGTTGCGTACAAAATTTAATGGAGTTGTACATGATAAGGATGCTAAAATTAATAACTAAAGAAAAATTAAGAAAAATTGTCTGCATACATTATGTGTGCATAAGTGAAACCAAATTGCATGTTATTTCTTGCCTTAATGATTTTAATAGAGGAGAAATCATATATTGACATCTTCAATTTTTAAAATTTTCCAACAATTTTGAATTTCATCTTCTCAATTTTGCCGTAAATGCATAAAGATCCGCAGTCTGTTAATAACACATATATCCACTCGCAGACTGGCAAATATCCCTGACGAAATTCAATATAGAAAACCGACGAGACCATGAAAGAATGTTCATTTCGAAACAGTTTTACGGAAATGCTTTGTGCGTCAGCAAAAGGGAGCACAGCTGTATCGAACGACGGAAAAATAAAATCCCCCGCGAATCCTATTCTGCGTGAAGATTACACCGTTCCTTTGCGTTTCCGGTCGGTCGTCCGGCTGAATTTCATCCTCGCGCTGCCTGAAATCCGGTAACCCGTGGCTCCGTTTTAAGATCTTAAGAAAGCATACGTCTCTCGCAGAGTCAGCTTTCTCTGTAATACATGGTGTCAATTTCATACGGCCCAGCTACGCGTCCTCCTGCACGCCGGTGTCTGAAACTCTTTGTACCGTCTCGTGTGTCTCCTCTCCTGACTATCTCGCAGGTCGACGCCCGTAGGGCCCGAGGTCGTCCACCGGCGAAGACCTAAATCCTCGATTCTGTCTCTCGTCGCGAGATCCACTCGTTTCCCATCCAAATCTTCCGGCGGCTATTCAGAAAAATATCAAGCTCAACGTACCATGGTCAAACATGGTCGAAAGAATCGTCGATGAACCGAATTTGTCCCTACGACTGCCACTGCTAAGTACAGTAATGCTACTTTTGCTTTCCTTTTGATAAAATTTTTAGCGTATGTACAGGGTGAGTTATCTCAAATATCTTTGTTGCTGCAAAAATTGTTTGGTATCGTGCGAGCCCCATTTTACAATCAAACTTTGTCGTCAAGACACTTGATGTACCTTTGACAACAACAAAGATATTTGAGGTACAAACGTTAGCTGACTCACCCTGTATAATCGACACTGATCTTCAAAACGTATTTTTTAAATTTTCATTAAGGGCTATAGAAAAAAGTTCTAAAATACATTTAGTATTTTCTCTGTAATTCCGACCAATTGCAATTTTTCCGACATTCTTTTTCGTTTCATGTAGTAAATTAATTGTTCTAAACATACAAAATTACAGTCGTATGGTTTCATATTGAAGAAGTTTTCGTCCTTTTAAAAGTGTCCGCATATTACTGTGATAGATCTGTGGAAATGTTGAATCGTAAGGTTCGAAATGTTATAATCATGTTATAATCATAAGGGAACCGACAAATTGACCGATAAATACCGATAAACATATCGGGATTTTACACATCGTTAGTAGTCCCTGTTCAATAATGACCGGTAGCATTATTTTTATCCGAAAATACTTTTTATCAAAGTAAATACTAGCCGGCTTATTTCGTATGGAACAGCCAGTGCAAACAGGAGGTTGCAGAAAGGTCCGCAGTCTAAACATAAGGTATGCAATTAATGTCGCCGGTCGCGGCCACGCGTCCGTTTAATCTATAAGCGCATAAACAACCGCTGGTCCAGTTAATTACACTATATTAGTCTGCGGCTCGTAAAATGACAGAGTATTTCGTGACACCGGGTATGCCCGGTCTAATTGTGCACCGTATTATACGTCCTAAAGTAATATTTCACTGAGACTTGATATTAATGCGACAGCAATACTCCTCGCAATCTCGACGCGTTGCATAACACAGCGCCTAGTTGTCATATTTGTCTTCCGCAATTACACCCAGTTGTCTCTGTCACCCGTTGACCCAGTTCTCGTGGTCTGCACAGGCCTTCCTGTCGCAAAAACGCCGATTGCTATGACGGAGACGAATAAAACCGGAGATTCCGAGGGGCGGTGGGAGGGGGGGGGGAGGGAAAGGAGGGAGACTACCGTTTACCCGGCGGATCCGTCGTCGTCGTCGTTTATAATCCAGATATATTTGATCGGAAGTTATCCGGGCGGAATCCCTTGGTCGTCAGTCGGGTTCCATCGTCCGATGCTTCTAGTAATTACATCCGAGAAGTTCCGCTACCCACTATCAGAATTTCAGCACACTCCGCCAATGTTTTCCTACGTGATTTGGGAACAACGTCTAGCATCATCACATGCGGAACTCAATTTACCGGACAACAGTCCCCGACAACGTGTCCCCTTCAAATTCGAGTTACTTGAAAACCGTTTCTGCTGGCAGTCCCTCTGTCTCTCTCTCTCTCTCTCTCTCTCAAATTCCAGTCGCAGACCGAAGGTAGATTCACGCTATCCTTGAGACAACCCTCGAAACATCTGTCGAACGAACCAGCGGATAGAACGTTGTTGTCATACGTACTATGTACTGCAGAATCCTTCGAAATTATTTCTACTTCTTCGTTACTGTAGGGCTCTTGCCGAAGTCCGCGCGACGCAACACAATGTCCGCTTAAGGATGTTCCGGAGGTACAATGGGAGACAAAAGTACAAGAAATTCGAAATCCATCAATACATGGCAATGAAAGCCATTCATGAGTACATTTTGCATTAAACTTTTGCCAATACTGTACCCTCTGTAGCTATATTCAGTGGTCTACGCTTGTCTCGTTTCCATGCTAGTGAGAGACAACACGATAAATTTGACGTTTTCTAACAGTTTATCATTTTTTTGCTCTGTACCTGTTTAGTGAATCCTAATAAATTTTCAACATAATTAATTACATAATTTTTACTACATATAAAAAAAAACTGAAGTTTCTAGTTGCGTTTTTTCAAGGCTTAAATAGGGTTTGAAGTGGAATTTTATGAATTCTCCATAAGAATAAGACATGGTCTCCATAAGTTTAAGACATGTAAACTTTAAGTTGCTCTAATATTTAAACGGTGCAGTGAATCGAACCCAAACTTTGGTAATTACATTAATTTAGTAAGAATTATATCTTGTCAAATTTTCAAAAATTTTGTTGCGTTTTTATATACCTCCAGAACATCCTTAACGAGAGAAGGTATAAATCGATCGGTGAATTGAAAACATTTGTTTGTTCATAAATCGCTATCGAAACATTTGAAGATTACAGAGTCTCTCTTTAAGAAGTGTTATTTTAAATTACAGAAAATGCTGTTGTTTTTTACAATTAACAATTTTATTATAATTTACAATCTTTTAAAATTTCACTAACCACATGTCGAAGAGTGACAAGTCTAATCTCCACAAATAAAAAACAGCGCGAAATTAAAAATCACACCTCAATGCAGACATGCATAAAATCCGCAGTCTACTTATCATCGTGTCTTCTAGCAACAAACGTAAGGGACGCAGCTATTTCCCGTACAAACGAATGAAAGTCCAAGGCTGTGAAAGGAGCCATATCTAAATATTTGAAATTTGTCAGAGAAATAATTGACTGCAGTTATTTCGTTGATTGTCGAATCACAGTCTCGAACTCGCGGGAATCAGAGATACATCAGGACGAAGCGGCTGTGGTTTTCCGATCAAACGGGGCTAATACTTCACGGAAACTGTCGTTAAACAGCGAATGCCGGGTGTAGCAGACACGGGAACGTACGAGCAGCTTCATTTATCAATTTATCACTGACCGGACTGTTTTCCTTTACCGCAGAGGCAAACATCCGTCCGGTTCGAGGCAGATTCCTCGCGCTCGCGGCGCGGCGTCACCGTCAATATTTAATCGTCGCGATGTGCAAGCGGTCCGAATCGAACGGCGGAACAGCAAGTTCAGGTTCGCGGACATCCTCGCAGTTTCTCTTTGGTCTTCTATTCCGCGATATGCCCCGGTTTTTCTCTTTTCTGGTGTGTCTGCTACCCGAGAGCAAATCCCAGCCGTTCGACTGGAACAACCGTCGACGCGATTAAGGCGAGTTCTCAATAGCGGCGGGACCGTCGCGTCGCCGGAGACTCGGATAATCTCGATTCATCGAAATTCAAACCGGCTCCTCGGACCCTTCTAGGCTAATCCCGCCGATAAGGGGACAAGGACTCGTCCCGACGTAGCCGGACAAGTCGTTACGCCGCGCGCCGTGTCCCTTGTCGATTTGCATCCACGATTGCCGGCGTCCTTCCATTCTTTCCGCCGGTTTCTGTCAGTTCGCAACGAGACAGGGGCGCCCCGTCTTTCAATGATACCACGCTCAATGATGCCGTCTTCCCACTCGACGCAATTTGTCCCCCGTCTTCACGATGCACCGACGTACACTCGACTGATACACGAATATCTTGATCGGCTACTTGAGAACGCTACCGGAAGACTGTTCAGGCTGTTTAAACTGCCAACTTCCGCTGAATAGCATCAATTAACCCTGCTGATCTCCTCGTCTACCCTTCGGTCATTGCGGCGAGATGAACGAAAGCATTATGGTTTCACTTGTTAACGCGCCGTTTTATCTCCATTTTTACGCTTCTGATTAACACATTAAGGGACTGTCGTACAGGTTTCGACACGTTTTGTTTTCTAGCTATAAAATTTCATATGATAAGAATTACGCAAAAAATTGATACCGTTGGAAAGGTATAGTTGCCAGTTACATTTTCGCTGCAGAATGTATAATGATAGAGTTAACGTATAAGAAGTTCTAGCCAATCTTCTGAAGACAATGTTTTCTGAAAAGTAAGTGTTGACATGAAGTCGAAACGCCTTATATTCAATGTTTATTCGGTATTTATTTCTTAGATCATGGTTTGACACAGAGAAACATTCACAACAGTTCTTTACCTATGAACAAGTCGCTCCCAGTAACATCATATGATAATTTCGTTTGGGATTATATTGTAACAGAAACGTTTTAAGCTTCCTTTTGGTACAACACAATTGAACGGGTGGATGAATAAAGGTGTCAAGTTTGTTTTCTGTAAAAGAGTTTTTAACAAGATATGTTGTCCATTTTTGATGAATGAAGATAATTATTATCGTTTTTTGTATTAGAGATTACCCATAACAATATATATATATATTTGTAATTGATTTGTGTTATTATCTTCATTCATCAAAAAAGGACAACATACCTCGCTAGAAACTCTTTTTTTCCATCCAACCCTTCAATTATTGAATATCCTATTTGTAGATCATATTCTGTTGTATTCATCCTGTCGCAACTAAAGTTTTTCTACAAATTTGTTTTCTTCGGCTACTTTAACAAAACAATATCCAATGTAAAGATAGAAAAGTTTCATTGCAAACAGGAAGAAATGTTTCAGACAAAAGTTGTTTGATTTCGAGGGGCCCATTACGTGGTGTACATAACATTTTTCAGGTGGAAGTGCTTAGGAGATTTGAAGGTTAATCTAGTTTTTTTAAATGGAACTACATATTTTTGAAATTTTACGTTTGTAGCCCTTGACGAAACAATTTCAACGATCTAATCATTCAAGGTTATTCAAGAACATTTAAGGTTAAAAACGTAAAAGACGATAAAAAATAGAAATTCACTGTGAATGCTTGTGTATACGATCGCACGAATAACTAGGAATGAAATCACAAAAAGCGACAAGATCACATGTTACTTCAGTTTTGAGTCACCCACAAGATGAATATGATTTACAGAAAGGTGAATTTGATATGTGAAAGTGTGAACTTGATTTGCCAAAAGGTGAAGATAAAACCTGCACAACATGCACTAAACGAATTTGATTTTCTTCATGTGACGTAGAAAATCGTGATCGCCACACATACGTGACGCGGATCGTGAACGTGTTCAATTAAAGATGAAATGTAACAAAGAAAAATCTGCATTCCTAACGACATTCCAAACAGTACTCTTCGTTGAAGTTGTAGGTAGAAGGTCCAAGGACATTCCCGAAGCACGAGATTATTAATTATGCTCGGCGCTACAGATTTTTCGCGAGCCACGCGTGCGCCACGTTTTAATCGACGAATTAATTACCGGATCGGAGAAAGCGAATGATAAAATGGGAATTGAAAAGAAACCGCACCGGGGGGGGGGGGTCGATGCAATCGGGGATCTGAATGGCCGTGAGCTCGTCGAGATGGGGGCACAGTTTGTGCTTCAACTTCGCGAGAGAAGAGACGATAATAGCAGGAGTTCGAGTGGCACGGTCTCGGCGTGCAATTACTTTAATTCTCGTAATTGAAGAGACGCGTCGGCGTGACGCCTCCGCGGAGGAAGGCTACAGCCAAAGAACAAAGTGATACGCCGAGTGCAGCGTACAATTTCGAGTGTCGCCGCATAACGCACAAGTGTCGATTAATTAGACGAGACTCGTTCCGAGATCTCCTCTTGCTCCGTCACCCGCCATCTTTATCCCGCGTTTTTGCGTCTCCGCGTGTGTGATTATCAGTATGGTTGGCGCCTTTCGACCTCTCTCTACTGTTTTTTTTTTTTCACTTGTAGACTGGTTATGGCTCTCGCCATAGATCTAAGAGCTGTGCCTGACAACTGTTGCACAAACTGATTTCCATGTAACGTCTCGTGGAAGCTGGAAAAATAGACAATTTTGTGAGCAGACTGCGGATTTTATGCATTTCTGATAGCAATTGGCACGTATTGTACAGTATAGAACACAGTGGACATACTAAGATTTATTTATCTAATACATCAGTGTATTAGTTTCAGCTTAATAAGATAATTAAAAAAGGTAAGAAGTTCCTATTTGGCTTCTGTGTCTTGCAATATATACAAAGAATTTTTTTTTATTTTGCATGAAGACTCCGCGGTCTAGTTTTGAGTACACTGCGGAGTTTTATGAAAAATAAAAATTGCCCGTGTCTATTGTAAGAGACTGGAGTTGAATAAAAATATATTTTTTCATTTAATGATCTTGAAAAGTTGAAATTACTGTAACAATGTCCTTGAATCCTTCGAATGACTTTTCAATTCTGTATTTGGCGTATTCATTTCTGTCATCGATGCATGAAATCCGCAGTCTAGTTATGAGTAAACTGTGGATTGTATTGAAATTGAAAATACCCCTCTGGGACGGATCACTCAGAAAGGTGACGTTCACAACGTATGTCAACGTCAAAGTCATCCGAGCTGTCTCCCCTATATGTAATAGTTACTGAAGGATTGTATGTATTTAAGACTGCTGATATATTAATTTTCAGCTGTTAAAATTATTAAAGAAAATAAGTAGTCCTCCATCTCATTTTGCTTTCATCTAAAATCTTCATACCTCCGCGCTGTCTAATTATAGCCAACGCTTAAGCATTTCTGTATGGGTTACCTTATAATGGTTATTAATTTATCAGTTGGACAGGCTTCACGTTAAACTATTATCGAATTAATTATAATATTGAATAGATTGTATGCTGTTCACTGGAAACGTAGATAAAGTTAGAAGTGGTAACTTCGTATCATTTGTATCATTCATAATTGTTAATCACCCAGTGGAGCAGTTTTCATTTTACAGTATTGCAGAATTAATTGCATGTGGAATAATTGTAATCGTAGCAATGAATGACTATTACATACTGCAGTCAATGTGCTTATTCTGCATTATATTGTGAAATTCCTGTATTATTATTTTGAAGAATAATGAAAACATTTGTTTGACCAATTAAGGAATAACTTATGGTAAAAGTGGTTAAGGTACATAAGTGGTAATTAAGTAGAAACTTATGGTAAATCATTAATATTTGTTAGTGTAGGAATTTTATATTTGAAGAATTAGCAATTTTTATGAAAAACATTTGTAAAATTCGTAGAATTTGATCGCGGAATATCAAGAGATTATTCATGTAAACAATAATTGAAACTTCTAATGCTGCTATCATTAATATTTGTTAGTGTAGGAATTTTCTTATGTTTTACGAATTAGTATTTTTTATGAAAAACATTTGTAAAATTCGTAGAATTTGATCGCGGAATATCAAGAGATTATTCATGTAATTAATAATTGAAACTGCTATGTTGCTAACATTTATATATATATATATATATATATATATATATATATATATGTGTGTTAGTGTAGGAATTTTATATTTTAAGAATTAGCAATTTTTATGAAAAACATTTGTAAAATTCGTAGAATTTGATCGCGGAATATCAAGAGATTATTCATGTAATTAATAATTGAAACTGCTATGTTGCTAACATTAATATATATATATATATATATATATATATATATATATATATATGTTAGTGTAGGAATTTTATGTTTTAAGAATTAGCAATTATTATGAAAAACATTTCGTAGAATTTGATCGCGGAATATCAAGAGATTATTCATGTAAATAATAATTGAAACTGGTAATGCTGCTATCATTAATATTTGTTGGCGTAGGAACTTTCCCATATTTTATGAATTAGCAAATTCCTGATCACTAGATCGCGGATTATGCGCTTGTATGATAAAAATGAGCGAGTCACATGCGAAACCAAAGTGCTAATATTTAAACAGTTACGTTTATGTAAGGCGTTTAAAGAATTCAATGTAAAATATGAAATTTACACAGAATCGAAAAATACAGAAAGGAAATAAACTGTTATATAGCTTCTGTGTATTGCGATTAAGGCAGACAACTATTACTTTGCATAAAAATCCGCGATCTATTATTAAGTTTCAAGAAGTACTCCGAAAGCACTTCCGTACACAACCACCTGAAAAATCGCGTTTACATCGCGATTTCTCGGTTCCACGCGAGAATATTGCGCCAGCGCCGTACATTCTACTCTTCTTTCTTGCTCCGAATACTTTTTACTCGTGGAGTAGAAAAATAGTCGATACATATATTCCTACTTTCGGTCGATTGTACAGCGGCAGCTAAATTGGGTAAGTAGAATATAGAGGCGCAGCGGCGGATACAGAGCGCAGTAAGAAAGGGGATCAATAAACATGGGAACACGGTCTACACACAGTGCACAGAGATAATAAATGGACGTGTCTTATTGCATTCACGTCTTCCGACCATTTTCACACGATTCCCGATCTCTGAATGCAGTTCCGCGACTACACTAAAATGACAACGTCCACGAAACAATTCGCTGGGTTTTCAATGTAAAATAAAAGTTCCGGGAACGCGAATATCGTAAACATTTTACGGACGGAACGTCTCCGAGATATCTTCGCGTTTGTTGGATAATGGCTAGTTTTATCCTTTCTTTCTTCTTCAATTGAAAGAGTTTTTTTCAACGAGGCAGTAGCCGTTTGATTTAATATTTGTATTGTAATTTAATATTTGTATTGTAATGTAATATTTGATGATTGTTTGTTATTATTGTTCAGCACTCATAATGATTGCAACATTTATTTATATAATATATTTATTTTGCAAATATTTTAGTTTTTGAACCAAACATTTATGTATAATTTGTACTGTGTATTATAGACGGTCTAAAACGGATGCTTTTAAAAATATGTCTTCTGAAAATGTAATTATTATTAGACTGCTGAAATTAGTAAGTATTATTATTATTATTAGACCGTGAATTTTATGTATGTCTGGCAAAAATGAATAGATACAATTTGAAAATGTGAAGATTAAGAATGTACTGGATCATCGAAATATTATTATCAACCTTTTACAATGGTTAAAAAAGGGAAGCACTGTTGGTTCTTATTTTTCGCAGTACATGCACAAAATTTTGCTCATTCTGTATGAGGATTTACAGTCCAGTAATTATTTAAAACGTTATTTTTACGAGATTCTTTCGTACTTTTGGTTACTTTAATGTTACGCTTCTTTGCATCCACATTGAAAACTAACTCACGCGAATGTTTTTCTGGCGCGAATGGTAATGTTTAAAAAATTGCAGTTGTTCTTTTTTTGGGTGACCTGAAAATGTAGGACAATAATGGGTGTTTTGGTTGCATCATACGGTGTTCCTTTCGTAAATACAGCAACGCAGTGGAAACGCGAATAAACATTCTCGTTGTGCACAGAAATGCTGTCGTGAGCAAATATATTCGTTAGAAATGGTTTCGCTATTTTACCTTTTCTTATGGCAACAATTGAATACAATAACCATACATTACAATAACCATTGATTACAATAACCATATTAATGTAACCATTTTTGCTAAATATTACTTTTATAAAACATGATCGTATAAAATCGGTCATCAAATTGTAGGGAAATTGTCTGTTCGCAACATTACTTGTTTAATTTTTCTTTTTTATTTTTTTTTTTTTAATTTTCCTTTATGTCGATCATAGATAGTGCAAATAAAAAATTTAATGATGAAATTTAATGAAATCATTAAATTATTTATTACTTGCTTAAGTTGTTCTGAAATTAAAACAATTTATTCAATATGTTCTTCAAGTTAAAAGAAAATGGATTCTACAAATTTCTTTTGAGGATCTGGATTTTGCAATATGAGAATAAATTATTTTTATGATCAAACATGTAGAAAGAGGGTGGTCTATAACCAGACAAGTAGACTGGGGATGTTTTATGACCAATGAAGTAGAAAGAGGATAGTCTATGACCAGACAAGTAGAATAGGATAATTTTAAAATAGGATAAGTAGAATAGGTATAGTCTATGGTCAGACAAGTCGAAATAATATAGTCTATGACGAAACAAATGGATAAAGGATAGACTATGGTAAGACAAGTAGAAAGAGGATATTTTATAACCAGACAAGTAGAATAGGACAATTTTAAAATAGGATAAGTAGAATAGGTATAGTCTATGGTCAGACAAGTTGAAATAGGATACCCTATGACGAGACATGTAGATAATGGATAGTCTATGATGAGACAAGTAGAAAGAGAATAGTTTATAACCAGACAAGTAGTATACGGAAATTTTAAAATCGGATAAGTAGAACAGGTATAGTCTACCGATCAGACAAGTGAATTAAGGTTGGCGCACACTAGACCGCACCGCTTCGCTCCGCGACTGCACGCCGACCGCCCGCTTCCGCTGTTTTGACTTTCTTCTATTAGTTTCAATGGGAGTGCGCACAGCTAACAGCAACGTCACAGCGCCAGCACGCCTCCGTACCGCTACGAAGTTAGGTGTGCGCACTCCCATTGAAGCTAATAGAAGAAAGTCAAAACAGCGGAAGCGGGCGGTCGGCGTGCAGTTGCGGAGCGGAGCGGTGCGGTCTAGTGTGCGCCAACCTTTAAGGATACCGTCGGACAATTTTCAGTATTCCTCTAATATTATGGGGTAGAGCAAGAAAATTCCGGTTCCACCATTTTTTCTACAAATCTTAATCCGCAGTAACTTTTCGATTACCTCGAATAATTGCTTTAGCCAGGGTACGAGAATCGTGGGTACCGACAAGAATCATCAGCGGAGCATTGTGGACGGCGCATACTGCCAGATGGAGAGGGTTCTCCGGGCAAACAGAAAATTCTGTCGCGTGCTCGTCGTATTATCGGCCTTGTGAATGGTGTTCTCGATGCCGCGCTCGCTCTCTCTCTCGTTGTCCCCGGTGCTGGCACTATCCCCTTCTCCCCATGTCCCTCTGTTCTCCGGTCCCCTGTCCTCCGGTGCCCACATCCTGTCCCAATGCAATCAAATTACTCGGTGCTCGACGCGCCAACGGGGAAATGTCGTTAACCGTGGTGGTTATCGCCGGTGCGTGTCGCGTGTCGCGCTTTAAATCGAGTTTGTACCTTCTGCACAGGCAGCTCTCTCGGACCTGGCTCCGATCGGCCCGCCCCTGGCCAAACTCGATTTTTGTTTTTGTCCGGAGGAAATTCTCTAGTGACCGGTCGCGACCGTCGGCCCCTGCTCCGATATATCTCGTGACATCGGCCACCGGTGTCCGGCAACGCCGGTCATTCTGCCATTCCGTTCCGCATCGCTTCGCCGGAGCCTCGTTTCTGTGTTCATTCATGCTCATTGACGTCACACGGAACGCTCCATCCAGACCAAACACGCGGATCGTTTGATAGCGAGGGAAAGCTGTCTTTGCGCCGACAGCTACCGCACCGTTTGGTTTGGTTTGATTGAGCAAGCTATTCGGCTCGGAGATATACCAGGATCGAAACCGATTTCTCATAGGGTGCTCTACGCTCGACGCAGAGCTAATTGACTGCTACGGTATAGTTTCTTAGCCGTGCGTTCCAGTAATCGTGACCTGTTCGCGAGCGATCTGAATTTGTTTGAAATCGAAAGTGAAAGTGAAAATGACTCCTGGAATTTCGATTGAACCTAGGAATTTAAATATTGAGTTACGTGCCCCAATCTGATGAGATGGAAGAAAAGATGTATTCTAAAAAATTTTGATGACATTCACTTCCTTCAAAATACGTTGTCAAACTTAATGATTGTAGTTGCGTACTTTCGGGGATTATGATTTTATTGTAACATCTCAGAAAGTAAAAGTAAGTAGAATGGTGTTTTGCGTTCAGGCAAGGGAAACGAAAGTATCGATAGTCAGACAGGTCGAATGAGTTCGATGTCTGGTGAAGTAATGTGGGTGTAAGAAGTATTCATGTACCTCTGAATAACGAATCACTTTTTTCAAATTGGACCGAATGACATGAATTCTGTTGAGATATCAGTTTACTATGAATTGTGAAACTAAGTAGTAAATATCAGGATTTTACAAATGAAAATGTAAAACATGCCTTTCGTAGATTAAACTAGCCTAATAATTAGACTGCGGATTTTTATGCTAAATAAAAATTGTCTGCGTCGATTGCAAAAAATAGAATCTAATGTTATTTGCTCCCATAATAATTTTAATAGATGAGAAATTATATATTGACATCTTCAATTTTCTAAATTTTCAGTTTGGAATTTCATCTGCTCAATTTTGCTATAAATGCATAAAGATCCGCAGTCTACTATTAATGAAGTCTAGAGACAAGATGACTGTCTGTAGTCACTCGAGTGGAATAAGGGGAACATTTGGGTAAACAAGTACAAATCATGATCGGACACGTAGAATACTGATGGTCAGCCTAATGGCCTCGAGATAGTCTACAGTTCGTGAAGTGAAATAAGCACGGCCAGACCAGTGCAATAGCTATGGTCTATAGTCAAACAAGTGAAATAGGGCTGTCTATGGCCAGACACGAGAAATTCATGTATGCCGAGACACGTAGCACGAGGTTCGTCTATGATCACAGAACTAACATAAAGACAACGTATGGTAAAAGAAGTAGAATAAATACTATCCATGCTATAAATAAGTCTAAATCACTATCTCCTACCCTCCAAGTATAAATCCTATCAATGCCTTTTAGTCAGTAAAATGGAATATAAATGTAGAATGGGCATAGTTTGTAATCAGACAAGTGGAATGGGGCTAATCTATAGTAAAGCAAGTAGAATGGGTTAGTCTGTCATCAAACAAGTGGAATGGGGATACTTTATGATTAGTCAAGTGAAATAAGAACAATGTATGATCAGACAAGTGGAATAACAAAAATCTAGGGTTAGGCATGTCGAACAAATGAAACTTACCGGTCTGGCAAGTAAAATATGATTGATCTATTAATTAACACATTTTTAGTGGATTTGGCTGAAATCTTCATCGCGTATTCTTATTCTCGAGGCTGTTTTTGTGCGAATTTTTTTTCGGGATTTTGAAGTCGGCGTGCGATTATTTACAAATAAAAATAATCAAATTTACACGAGTTATATATTTTTTAATAGAGCATGTTTTGAAATTCATAGATCGGTGGTCGCCATAATTCCAGTTTTTCTACAGATCCGAAACTAACAAACGAAATTGTTCATTAATCAGTATGAATTTAATTATAGCCTGAACTACAAGAAATTAAAAATTTGTAGTTAAAAGTAAAATTTAAAAGTATTTCGTTTTTATGACTAGCACCATAAAAAATAAGAAAAAATTGACAGATTTAAAAAATCTGAGTTCGCGTAATAAGAGAGTATGGGCTGAAAACATCCCCTCAAAGTTTCGAACAAAATACATTTCTGTGATAAATGCATCAAATCCGCACTCTAATAATTTATTTACTGGGTGCAATTCAGGTGTGACCATGTGTTTTCAATCACCAGCTGCTGTTAATCGAGCGGCCTGTTTCAGGTGCCTCAGCCTGTACACAACAATGATCGACTTTCTTTCCGACCGGCCAAACGCGAGAGCCATGTCTCCCGTAAATGCAGTTCGACCACCTGCGATCGTTTGATAGCCACCTTTGCATTGGTAAAAACGTCGTGCAGTTTGATCGAGTGGTATGCGGCGGCAACAGTCCGCCCTCCGCAGCCCCAGAGAGTGGTAAATCTTAATTCCGTGCGGCGATTGTTCTCGTTTTGCTGTTCCGCCCCGGGAAACTGGTTCATCGATGACGCGCGATTTCCGTCGGGAGCTTCGGACTCCACCGGAATCTGCATAATTGCTTTCGATTTTTCTTTTCTGCTTTCGGCTTCGTTGTACCGCGCGCGCAATACTTTCCCCATGAATTTTGGGGGAATATAAATCACGGGAACGAGCGGGTTGAGGGACCGTGCGCCGGTTCCTCGCAAACGAACGGAATTTACGCCGGAAACAGTCGATCGTTGATTTTCGATTATCGCTCGTCGCAGCACAGGTAATTAGGTTTCCATGCGCGCGCGCTCCCGCGGTTCGCCCAGGGTAAACCTAATTTTCATTTTTGCGCGAATTCTGTCGCGCGCGGGCCTTTCGCCCGGGCTCATCCTTTGATGTCTGCGGTCTGGCCGGTGTTCCAACGATTTTTATTTTTTTTATTTTTTTCGCTGGCGCAAAGTCGGAAGGTTTCCCGAGCTGCAGGGATCAGCGTCGATTATCCGACGATTGACGCGATAGTCCGTGAAACAAATCGTTCGGCGCGCAGATTGGCAATCGTATCGTGAGGAGATATGAGAACGTGCTGTTACGTGAATTGCGTTTTCCACGAAATCCAGAAATATATATCGTCGATGCGTCAGTCGGGCTTTGTATTTGCGTCAAAAAGTTATAGTGTCGCAGGATATATCGCTGGACGCGCCGATTCCAAACGATGTTATTTATATGTATATTCTGTTAGTCGTAGGTGCTCGTTCGATTATTTCGCGCGGGTCTCTTAACAGCTTTGTATAATAGGATAATTAATTTTTCCGCCCGCATGTTTCTTCTCGATATTGAATTACTCGGCAACGTAGTTAGGAATATGAAAGTCCTATGTGCTTTGTCAACTGATTTTAGTCGTCTATACGACAATAACTGGAACAATAATCAATTAATCAGTGCTAATAAGTGGTAAATTCAACAACCACAGAACGGCATAACATCGTATTCTACCTTACAATAAAGTAAATGTACCAGCTATAATCATTAGACTGCGGATCTTTATGCAAAATGAAAATTTTGTGTAAAAAATTCTTTTATCCTTTAATAATTTTAATACGTTAAAAATAGTAAATTCATGTTTCTAAATTCTCTGCATCATTAATCCATTTTAAATTGTACCTACCAATTCTTTCCATAATTGCGTAAAATCTAATGATTAGACTACGGATCTGTATGCATTTATGGCTTATAAAAATGTTCAAAGAAGGCTAGAATATAAAATTCGATATAATTTTGTATAATTTTTGTTTTTGGATTTACAAAGGGTGTTTCCATTAAAAATAAGATTTTATTTAATTTATTTATTTCCACTTTCTTCAAATTTGTCTATAAAAATTGGAAAATGCATAAACATCCGCAGTGTACTAATAATCATGTATGATGATCTAAGTGATAGAGGTTATATGTATCACAGCAAATAAATATTAAATTTACAACTAGGCCTTAATATAAGAGCTGAAAGAAATAATTTTTAAATGTGTAATAAATATCAACGAAAACAGAAACATTTCTAAATTTATCACAGATCGAATTGTCAGTGGCTATCACTAGACTCCGTATCTTAATGCCAAATAAAAATTTTGTGCATTAATTGCAAGACACAGGAACTAATTATAACAATAATTTTAATGGAATAAAAATAATATATTGATACTTTTAAAGTTTTTTTCACCTTTTCACTGTTCCAAGTTGTGCGTGTGTGTGTGTGCACCTACTCATTTGTGTCGTGAATGCATAAAATCCGGAGCTGTCACGAATATACATACATATCGGCTGAACTGTGTCGTCTATTTTGCTGTTAGCGTTCGGTATAGAAGTTCAGTTTACACGTCAATGGCGTGTTTCCCAGTGCAAGCGGAAAATTGTTTCGATAAATGTTAGCGCATGCCGCGCGAGTACGAAACGATTCTCCTCGTCCAAAAGGCTCATAATGCGTTCGACTTCTAGACGAAATATTCGGAATGCCAACGCTCCACCGAATTAAATTGATTCGCGGTGGAACTCACGAACGCGGCAACATAATTGCATTAAAGTAGCCTGATTTCTGCTCAATCCGTGCGGCCAGATTTGATTGACATGCGCAAATCCCTTTTACACTGATACTATTCAATTAATCATTCGAAATATTTTCAAATCGTTCCGCTCGAGTGTTTTCTCGCGTCGGATATTTCTGTTCGCGACTGGCATTTGCATTTCTCTTTGTTTTTTGCAAACGTGCGTCATGAGTTACTTTACAAATCGAATAAAATCCCGTACATTGGATACAATATCATTGTACGTAGGTGGAAAAGACTGGTAAAATGATGCTTCGACAACATATTTAAAGCTCATTGAATTGGCAACGAGGTAACAATTCGACAAGTTTACCGTTTCGACTTTGTGTAACTTTATGGTGTGGCGCTCAACATATTACAGTAAATTCTCTATAGATACGAACGCATCGGGAGGATTTCCTCGCATCTTTCGATCGTAGTCCTACTTTTTTCGAGCTTCAATGCTTCAAAGGCCGAGCCGAACGTAGAGAAGGACAGCGCGTGTACAGCGGGACCACGCGCGGGCCTTTGAACTGTGCCGGCGACCGCGACTCTCCGCGTCTCTTTCGTTTCTATACGCTGTCCTTCTAACACTAAATCCTGTTGAAATTATATCGTGTTCGGTATCATTTTAATCAGAAAAATGCCAGAAGTAAGGTAGTGAAAGTCCCATAACAGAATCATGGAAAATGAAAAAGATAGACTGTTGGTGTAACGTTATGATGACTCACGGGCGTTTGAACTGTGCCGACGACTGCGACTCTCCGCGTTAGTAGTGGTTCACACGGATATACCGAGCCGAGATCAGTGTATTAAGTTGGAGGGGATATTTTTGTCGCATCTATCGTGAAAAGATTGTCGCGTCTATCGAAAATTTACTGTACACTGAGAAAAAAAAAGTAGTTACTTCAATAACACGCGTGTTATTGTACTTTTTTACTTGGATGAATATCAATGTATTCTTTTCAATAGTATGAAATTTAGAAGCAAATCGTCATGTATTTGAATTGTCTATCATGAAATGATTGAAAATAATATTTGATTCAATACCGTATATTATTATTCGTAATATTTCTTTTTTTCCTGCAATCAGATATGTTGTTAAAAAAGAGAAATGTATTGATTTATACTGGAATTGGTTTGATGCCATATCTTATCTTTTTGAAAACATTGATGGTCAAGCTATTGGCTTATATGATTGGCGGAAGTGAGTTTTGCTATTGAAATTCAATAGTATTAAATATTAAAATAAGTTCATATGATATTGGCACTGTTCAATAGTACATCTTATTGAATCAACATATATTTTTTTTGTTTCGACAGGATTTTTTTCTAAGTGTACTAATTTCATCAATTAAACTGTTTATATCGGAATAATAAAAATGGGAACAGCGTACGCAGATTATGCCAGTAGCGTCGACTCAAAATGGCAGTCAGCATTTCAACTGGAATTAATGTAATTATGCGTCTTTATGGACGCGCTGTCAAACCAAGAGCCGGCGTTGCATACGAGCAGGGCTGTGCATTATCATGGTCTCGTGATCCGACGTTTTCGCCACACCCTGTATAAATACTGTTGGCAAAGGAGTGAACAGGATACGTGCATGGCGGTGTGCTTCACCGAGCCGCGCAATATTAGCGGCACGTTCGTGTTTCCGTGGTATAGCCGGGCGCGTACTCGACCTTGGGTTCAATCTCGCGGGAATTCGGGAACCTCGGCAGCAGTAAGGTCCCCCTCGGGACCCCCTATGTCCCCCGCACCCCTGTATCCGGCCGTTTCTCAGCAGAGAGAGAGAGAGGGCAGACTTTATGCCCCTAAGCCGTCGTTATTGCTGCGGCGCGACGGTTTGCACGCCGCGGTATGCGTTTCATGAAAGATGGATCGCGTGCCACGTCCCCTTATAGAGACTTCTCTTCCTGGGGTCATGCATTGGCCATGAAAAAGGCTTTAGACATAAGAAGCGACTTTAACGTAATACTCGGCCCCTGGACTACCGGACGCAGAGGACTCGCTGGCGGCTAATAATTTTTTACCCTCTTTTTCTCCCGCGACTACTTCCTTTCTTGCCTTTTACTTTTTACTATTTTCTAATGGCCGGCGTTTCCTTTTTCACATCATTCAGCGAAATGTTCTGTTGTATTAGTGTACTCGAGCCACGTACAGTGAATCGTAGTGGTATTCGGACACTTTTAAAAGGACGATCACTTTCTTTACACTAAACCTACCACCACCGGTCAAAATGACCGGTTACAGATTGTTTATTTTATCATTATAGAAATAGTAGAATGATTTCATAAGAAATTATTGTATAGATATCTTTAGTAGAGCACGTATTACAATGGGAGCCGCGCAAAGTCTAAATAAAATCAATCTTGTTATTCTTATAAGGGAACATGTACCAGTTACTTTTAAGGCTCGGTAGGGTTAGTGTTAATATCAGTTCATACGACTTGGATATTTTTTGAGAAGTTAGAGTAATTAGTTTACTACAAGACGTGAAACGAATTTTTGAAAAGATTGCAATTGGTTGGAATTACAGACAAAATACTAGTAGTTGTTGTTTACAACTTTTTTTATGGAGGCCTATATTGAAAATTTAAAATAGACATTTAGTAGATCTGTGCCAATTATACGTATTCTGAAAATGCCATCAAAATCGGTGTTGTAAAAATACAACTTTTGGTATTTTCTCTGTAATTTCGAACAATTGCAATTTTTTCCAAATTTTTTCACGTCATACCAGTAAACTATTTGTTCGAATTTCTCGACAAAATTCAAGTGTTGCGATCGAATATTAAAAATGTTATCGTCCTTTTAAAAGTGTTCTTAAAAGCAAGAGAGTGTATTTACTAACTGGACCGAATTATAACATGATTGTGTTATTGAAGACCGAGAGAATTTATACAACAATGGTTAAACAAGCTCTATCATTATATAACGCAACTGTTTACGAAAGTCCATCAGTGCAGTTGTAATCCACAAGATAAATTTGATTTACAAAAAGGTGAATTTGAATTGTATCGAACGGTGAAATTGATTTGCGGAAAGGTAAATAAGTCCTACACAAAATGAATGTAATTTTCCTCACGTGACAGAGGAAATGTTAATTACCTTTATAAATAATTGAGTATTATCAAAATCGCTCGGACACATGTATAGGTCTGCTTAGTTTCGCTCTAGATTCACTAGAAAAAGTTTAATTAAAATCGACACTCGACCTCTCCTTGTAAGTATCTCCGAAGAAAGCTTAGAAACTCCATTCCCAAGTTCAAAGTCTCCCAGATAAAAATCGCAGAATGCAGGTGTGATCCGGATCTGGTCCAATCTCATAATCTCCTATCCCATTTCAGGAGGTCTGATTGCGCCGTGTAACGATTCTCGTGTTCCGTTTTCACGTTGAATTTAATCGCATTAAGGGTAATCGGTGTCCATAACATCGATTAGCAGCGTTGCACGGGAAAGTCGGCTCCTCGTGAGCGGCTGTATATCGAGTAATACAGGTGTAGGAAGTTTTCAGAGTCGCATCGTCGTAGTCGTCGCCATCGTCTTCGTCGTGGTCGTCGGCGAGGCTTAGCCTGGCGCGGCGCTTTATCAACGTTGTAACGAGCTGTCGGCGTTATTGCCGAGGTGTCTCCGTTACCGCGGGAGCTGACGCAGCGTTTCTAATAAAACGATAGCTACCGCGCGACACTGCCAAGGTAGCCTGCATTGTGTTAGGGTCCAAAGGGGAGGAGGATGTTGGTAAAGGGTTCGTGTTAACGACCCGACCTCGCTCCCTATAATCCTGCGGTGGATCAATCTAGTCGGCCAGGGGATACAGCCGGGGACGCCTCTCGAAACTTGTGTTCCGGATACGGTCCCCTTCCTACGAGCGGGACGATCGAATTTTGATTACGGTTACGTTCATTTTCGTTTGTTGGACTTCGGTGCCCACTCCACCCGGCCACCGGACAACTCCACACCATGAATCGCTGCCGGTCTAATCAGTCCATCGCGAAGTTTTACCGGTCCTAGAAACCTTAATCGTAAAACGTAAGATTTGTTGTAGCCATCCGTGAAAATGTGAATCCTGTATATACAGTGGTCGAAATTTCTATAAAGTCACTGTGTTTTGTGCCCGTGCGAAATCAATGCGGGCCGCGGTTTATGTACTTCTTTAAGGCCTGGTTTACGTTGTATTTTTGTCCAGAAGAATTTAAAAGTTGTTGCACACGTCTTGTTGTTACTGGGAGCTCTAATTCAGCTCGAAATTGTGCTGCATTTTTCATTTCCTTAGCTGCAGACCTCATTAATATTGAATGTTGTCTCTTTGACTATTTTTTATTACTACCTTTATGATGATTTTCTCCCGTAATTTTCACGTAAATTGATATAATTATTAATCACAGTATATGACCGATTAGTTTTCTTAGCAATTGCGTGATTAGAGCAGGCCATATCTTTATAAGCATCGATTGATGCGTTTTCTTCACTTGTTAGTACTTTTCCTCTCGGCATTCTCATACACGAGAATCAAATTATAACAAACAGGATTTCTGTGAGTTCTAAAACTAATACTTTTAGAATATTTGCAGTTTTCCGTAATTCTCTGCTCAGAATACAGAGAAACATTAAGTGACTTTATAGAAACTTCGCACTTGTGTTCTGCACCACACAGAAAAAAATTAAGAAAAACGTAATTAGTAAACATAGCGGTGTAGAGTACGCAGTCCCTCTATCCGAGTGTCTACAAGGCAGAAGACCAGATACGATAAATCAACAAAAATGGTGATATTTTTAAAATATCTATGAAAAACAAGATGATTTTATAGTAATTTCGACCACTGTATTATAATGTAAAACGTTATCAGACTATTTTAGGCTCATCTGAACCTATTGTAGAAGTAATAAAAGAACTATATGTATATATTAACTGTACATATTTTAGTGGAAAATGTTGACACACTAGTTTATACTCCTCTGAACCTGTTGTAGCAGTAGTGAAAAAACTATATAGCAATTGTCTAAAAGAACTATATAAATACAGTGACTCTCCCATTAATATTCAGACACTTTTGAAAAGACTGTACTTTTTAAATATTGCACCATACTATTTGAACTTTTTTGAGAAGTTAGAACAACTGGTTTGATACGCATCGCGAACAAAATTTTTGGAAAAAATTCGAGCTGTCGGAATTGCAGAGGAAACATGTTTCGGTAGGTCCGTATCAATTAAACATATTCTGAAAATTTCAGTCAAATCGATCGACGTTGCAATGTACAATGTACATACTACAAACGTTTAATAATTGTAAAAATTGCAGTTTTTCACGATTATCGGCCTCTATCTGAAATTAATCTAAGGATTCTTACATATTTCATTGCCTGTCGTGTTTCAAAAAAATTTTCAATATAGGCTGACTTTAAAAAGTTGTAAAATGCAAACTTTTAGTATTTTCCCTACAATTCCGACCAACTGTAATTTTTGAAAAAAATTCTTTTCACATCCTGTAGTAAACTAACTGCTATAGCTTCCCAAAAAAGTTCAAATCGTATAGTCCAGTATTGAAAAAGTTATCGTTTCTTTTTAGAACGTTCGAATATTAATGGGAGTCAATTTTCAAGAGAACTGTTTATCTTTGACCCATGAATCCTTTGATAAGTTTGTTCCTCTCGATGAGCAGAACACGATACAATCATTAAAAAATTTGACCTCAAAGAGTCGATCAAGGCGATCTTTTGTAACGCTTTTTACAGATCATGTTTTGACATTCTGTACAACTACTAATCGAGCAGACTCGAGACACAGACTAGCGGTTGCTAGTTTGTCAAAAATTTGATAGCCCAACACAAATATGGAGACCCGACCCTGATCAAGCAAATAACGGTGATAATTGCAACGCCATTGCCGGAGACTTACCGTTGGCAAGTCCAGCAAACAGCGTACTTCCATTAACGGGAATAGTCACGTTTCTCTCCTCTGCTGTTTATCCACCTTTGAACACGGCTTCCTCCTTTGCCGCCTTAAGTCTACCTTAGTTACGGGTCCGCCTTTATGCAGCCGCGTTCTACAATTTTCGTAGGTGAAGTTTACAAGGCTTGACTTCATTTTCCGAAGAGCAGCCCACCTCTGTCAGAACCATGTTGCTCTGTGTACGTCACGGGTGCATTTATTGTGGCGCAACCAACGATCAGGATGTTTGCTCGCACCTTTACCCGAGATCCTCGTTCGACTCTGGTGAATTATTACTGCGCGGCCAATTGGACTGCTTTGTGTACTTTAATCTTTCAGACTAATAGTTGCACGAATACAATTTATTGTTTTAGTTAATATCTATCATCAATATCAGTGATATATGCACGGATTGAACGCAAACTATTCTAATCAAAATCTTCTGCGTAAATAATTTCTATTTAACGGAAATCTAAATTTTCTATTCAAATCATTCCTATTTAACAGAAATCTAAATTTTCTATTCAAATCATTCCTATTTAACAGAAATCTAAATTTTATATTCAAATAATTTCTATTTAACAGAAATTTAAATTTTCTATTTAAATAATTTCTATTTAACAGATATCTAAATTTTTTATTTAAAAGAAATCTAAATATTCTATCTAAATAATTTCTTTTAGAATAAATCTAAATTTTCTATTCAAATAATTTCTATTCAGCATAAATCTAAATTTTCTACTTAAATAATTTCTATTATACATAAATCTAAATTTTCTATCTAAATCATCTCTATTTAACAGAAATCTAAATTTTCTATTTAACAGAAATCTAAATTTTATATTCAAATAATTTCTATTTAACAGAAATTTAAATTCTCTATTTAAATAATTTCTATTTAACAGATATCTAAATTTTTTATTTAAAAGAAATCTAAATTTTCTATCCAAATAATTTCTTTTAGAATAAATCTAAATATTCTATTCAAACAATTTCTATTCAGCATAAATCTAAATTTTCTATTCAAATAATTTCTATTCAGCATAAATCTAAATTTTCTACTTAAATAATTTCTATTATACATAAATCTAAATTTTCTATCTAAATCATCTCTATTTAACAGAAATCTAAATTTTCTATTCAAATCATTTCTATTTAACATAAATTTAAATTTTCTAATTAACATAAGATGCGAGATGTTTTCTTTATTTTTAATATTTTTCTTTAATATTGCGTCAATTAGTTGTATAAAACAGTTTGTCAAGCATAAACTAGTTTGATCAAATAACTTATTTATTGTATCTGAGGGTATAACTTTAATACTGTCTTTTACGGTTAGCTTTCACTCTCTATATTTTGTTTAATTGCTAAATATTGTCTTCTCGATATCATTTTGGAATTTACGTTCAAGCTGTTTATTTCTGCTCAATTCCTTGCACTTTGTTGTTGGTAGACAACGTGTACACATGACTATTGTATTTTCTCATGAAGTCCCCGGTTTCCCATCCAAGAATATTATCTTGAAACTCTTGGAAGTTCAGTTACGACCCATTGTTTCGTCCAGTTACGCACGATGCACGGTGCACAGAATCTCTACTCGTGTTGTTTCTAGGATAAAAGTCTTGAGAACCAGCCTTCAGAGCTCTTATCTGGTTACCACAAGTCGCAATAACGCTGAGTAACAATAACAATCAATAACGACGAGATCATTAACCAATTCGATACTTTAAAATAGTTGCCAGCGAACGATGAAAGTAACGAGACAACGACAAAGCAGATTAACGATTCTTAAACATTTGATAAATTATTTAACAGAGTTTGCGGGAAGCCCTAAACTCCGTTCAGTGTCGTCTGCGCTCAATATATCGGAACAATGTCTCGATGAGTTTTAATAATTATCGGCTACGAAATTCCGCGACATTAATCGAGTTCCATTGTGTCGCGTTTTCCTATCGAGCGGAAAGTTTTCGCACGAACGCAGCCGCGTCGATTATTTGTTCTTCCCGCGTCGCGATTGCGAGGGGGGGGGGGGAATAATGAATAATCAAAGCCCGGAGCGCGGTGGCTAGAAGGTTCGCGGATTAATGAAACCAATATAACCCTGCTTTTCTCGTGTCGTCGAAAAGTTGGTAAATTCATTTTGCTCGTCGGTTCAACGGCTCGCAATCAACCATCGGTTACAACGCTGATGGATTCTATAAATCCCTCGCAAGTGCCTTCTTGCGGAATATGAATTGTAAACAAGCCAGAAAGCTGATTGTCGATTTGAGAGCACTTTAAGCAATTCTTTCTTCTCACAACCGAGAGAGAGAAAAATCGTATTAATCTTCTGATTTATTTTACCAGCAAATGCAACTTAGATTTTCGCTGGGCACTGAATGAGTCTGATCCGTCACGCTTCGGGGTGAAACGCTGCTATTCGCATACACTCCGGGAGACAGACGGGTGTGTTTGGGGTAATTGTTTGGCGGAGGGAGGAAAAAGGGGCCCCCTAATTTTCAATACAGGCCCACGTAAAAAGTTGTAAAATGGAACTTTTTTAAAAATGGAATTTTTAAAAAAATTTTAGTTAACTGAATATAAATTTATATTCTTCATGAATAAGTTTAATGTGGTGAAAAGAATACATCAATGCTCTTAAAGTCTTTTAATATTTTCACTGTTTTAAATTGCACTCGCTCATTTCTGTTATAAATGCATAAAATTCGGAGTCTGGTCATTACAGTGTTTAAGAGAGTACACGCCGCACACGTGTTGCAACAAAAGCGTGCAATCTGCAGATATTCTTCCATGCATTTAAATAATGAAAACACGAGTTTATTTTCAGCAAAGTGAACTCAATTCTCCGAAATTCTCGCAAGTCGCGGGAAGATGCGGTTCACGTTCAGACCGACTGAAAATTCTCCTTACGGTCGCAGCTGGCGCGTATTTGTATTATATTTCGCGAAAACACGAGACAGTACTCCCGCGACACGCCACGTGGTGGTGAATACATGCGCGCGGACTCGCACACACAGATGCATACATCCGCAGGTCGGCTAATGAGTAGCCGCGAAATTAGACGACACCGCGCCGCGACACGTCTCTAATGTCGGGATGTTCCTAGCCTCGAGATGCACACCTGTGGACCCGTTGTTTCCCGGTCGAAGCGTGACGACGGCCGTAGACGAGACACGCGTGACGAACCGACGCGACGCGTCTCCGCGGCGAATACGTCGAGGAGAATTGGAAGTTGTGATGGGCGCAAGATCCCAAAGGAGGAGGACGCAGGTAGATGAGTAGAACGAACGCGAATATTGCACCGGGTGAGACGTTCCCGAAGGTTACGAATGCGCATTGGTCACCTAAATTCTACGGTTGCAAGGCAGGACGCCACATGTCACAATTTCAAAAAATTTTAGTTTATGCATTAAGGATGTTCTGGAGGTACCATGGGAGACAAAAGTAGAAGAAATTCGAAATCCATCAATACATGGCAATGAAAGCCATTCATGAGTACATTTTGCATTAAACTTTTGCGAATACTGTACCCTCTGTAGCTATATTCAGTGGTCCACACTTGTCACGTTTCCATGCTAGTGAGAGACAACACGACAAATTTGACGTTTCGTAACAGTTTATAATTTTTTTGCTCTGTAACTGTTTAGTGAATCCTAATAAATTTTTAATATAATTAATTATATAATTTTTACTACATATAAAAAAAAACTGAAGTTTCCAGTCGCGTTTCTTCAAGGTTTTAATAGGGCTTGAAGTGGAATTTTATGAATTCTCTAAAAGAAGACGTGTTAAAATGTGCAAAGTTTAAGTTGCTATAATTCTTAAACGGTGCAGTGAATCGAACCCAAACATTGGTAATTGCATTAATTTAGTAAGAATTATATCTTGTCAAATTTTCAAAAATTTTGTTGCGTTTTTATATACCTCCAGAACATCCTTAAAGCGATAGACTGGTTTCCAGGATTGCAAGGGTGCAGGATTCGAGTTCTCATTTCTCGATAATACATAAATGTGGTTTTTTAGTTGTCAAAAATGCTAGTTGAAAGATCGATCTAGGACGCTATCGCCCTTAAAAGTCTTATTTTTTCGTTTCGAGGCGTAATTTGCATTATTCGGCAGCATGTAGCTTAATGAAAGCAGCTGTATTTATGCCCAGCTGTATGCTTCCGAATAATGCAAATTACGCTGCCGAATAATGCAAATTATTCACTTCGTCTAATTTCCATTGTCAATATTTTCCGAGATTTCTCAACAATCGTCAGGAAACAGCGTTCGAGCAGCGCTCCACACGCTGTCATCGCAAATCCGCTCGCAGAGAGAGCGCATCAGCGTATGTCAGACAGCTTCACAGTGTTGTCGGACGCATGGCGGAATTGCTACGATGAGCAGACTCGGTCGTGATCGACTGTGAGAGGCCCCGAAGGATTTTGGCAAGGCGGCAGGAAATTTTCGGTACGGCATTGTCGACCCGAGCCATTGTTCGCTTCATTGTTTCTCGTCACGTGCCATCGTTCTTGGATTCCCAGCGAGAAACACAGTCGGCGCAAACAGAGGGGCGAAGGTTTTCATGAGACGAGGAAATAGAAATAAGAAAATGTAGAGGCAGCGACGAGCTTTAGTGTTTTCGATGATAGATGGCACGGAATGACAAATTACGCCTCTCCTCTCCGGCAGAGTCTGCAGACGCGTTACGCGAATAGATTAAAGGCGCGAAAATCATGCCTTTGATCCGCGCAAAGAGAGGGCGGAATGCTAATTTTGCACACTTTAAGGTTATTATACTAGCTCAAAATTTGCTTTTGTGGAACGTGTGATATTTCACATAATATTCACTTTGTCTGTACCTGCAGTGACAAACGAAAGTATTCGACGTCCTCTAAGTCGGAATAACTTTTCAAAAATCGTACTAAATTTGACTTTCTCTTAGCAATTAGAAGCATTGATTTATGAAATGACGTGCGAAGAAGATTTTTTAAACATTGCAATTGGTAAGAATTACATGAACAAATAATAAAGGCAATTGTGAAAACCTTTTTATTTCAACTTGTTTGATTTAAATGAGGGACTTGAAACTTTAAACATAGCTCAGAGCTGGATGACAATGCAATATTAAAAAACAAGTTAAAAAAAAAACTGTACGTTCAGGAGAAACAAAATTTAATATTAACCGTTACACCTCGTCGCGCGACGCTCGGTAGTACGTAATTGCGTTCAGCGATCCCCGCTCCGCGCGCCAGCGCTCCCTACTCCACTACGCGTTCCCACTCCGATTCATCCCCACTCCACTGACCCATTTCGCACCGAAGGAGCTCGGTCAGTGTAGTGTTCCGTTCATTCAGTTCCATTTCGTACAATTTCGGACTCCATAAAGTGATGTCGACTCTCTGAGTCATCCCCTCATTCTATCTCGCTTATTTCCATATCTTGTGTTTGTATATCTTACTATTTCATACCAGTATTACTATATCTTGCGCTCCATTTAAAAAAGACTAAAAAGTAGAAAATAAGAAAAAGCTTTTTAAATACCACGCTTATATTAAATGGAGAAAAAAAAGGAGAAAATAATTTTTTTTAGACATTAGTGACTATAAATAAAAGCGTGGAACGCCCATGAAGATTACGTCAATATAGTTTAACGCTCCACGCTTTTATTTATAGTCACTAATGTCTAAAAGAATTATTTTCTTCTTTTTAGCGCAGTTTAATATAAGCGTGGTTTTTAAAATGTTTTTTTTAAATATATTTTTTACGTATTGTAACCTCATTCGAAAGAAATACCGCAGGAAAACAAAGACGCGCAAGTATAGGTACATTTACCGTAGTGGCTCTTCGGTCCCGAAGTTACCCCATATACAGCGACATTACCGCAGTAACAACATCAGGAGGAAGAATCAAGAATCTCTTGTAGCAACACGGTTAAACCCTTCCGACGACTTTTCGAAAGCGAAGGACGATTGACCCGATCAAAATATATCCGAGATCGACTAGTAATTCGATTTGGACGTCTCGATCGCGGATTCCAGGGGATCGGAGCAGCAGGTGGGAACGGGCGAATAAAACGTTTAAGGACGTCGGATTCGGGCACGCCAGAAACGTTTCTTCCTCGCCGGCGAATATCTGTTTCAGTCCCTTGTTGGCAGGTAATTCGTCGAGCGCGACGGATGGATCGATCCTCGAAGTTCCTTGCTACGATAGAAGCCGGAAGAAAAGGAGTGGCCGATGAGGGAGAAAGGTAACCAGCGTACAGGACGAAGAGAATACGTTTTTCCTGTCCAGTCCGCTGCATCTGCGAGGAATGATAAATCGTCGTCCTTCTCCCGGCCGTACACTCGCCGCGAGCCAACGACTATCCTCGCCGCTCGTCTCGCGAGCTCCTTTCACAGAGCTGGAAGACGGACTTTATGTCAGGACAATCCTCGCAGGAGGTGGCCAATAAAAAGAATTGGCCAACGAGTGGCATCGGGACTTCATAACTGCCGCGAAAACCGTACCACCAACGCTCTCTTTCTCTCTCTCTCTCTCTCTTCTCTTTCTCTCTGTCTTCGTTTCGCTCCGTTTGCTGCACAAAAGACTTAGCCAATGCGACACGCTTTTCCTCTTTGTCAACCTGAACGGGAGAAGCGTTCGAGACCACGTTGCAACTATTGCTCACTGACTACAGTCGAATCTTCTATTGGATACTGTTCCTGAGACAGGGGCTTTAGTAATTAGCAGACTGCGGATTTCGTGCATTTATACTAAAAATTAGTGGTGACATTTAAAGCAGCAGGTGGATTGAAAGAATTTAAGAGCATCCTGCCAGCATTATATGCATAGTATGTATTGGGTCGTCGGGAAAGTCATGACGAATTGGCCAATACATTATTGATTGAAAATCACCCAAAAATACGTCATGACTTTTCCGACAACCCAATATTACCAGCTTGTCAAAATTAATCGACATTACTAGACTCCGGATCTTTGTGCAAAATAAAAGTTTTGTGCACTGATTGCAGGACACAGGAGCTAAATGTATATTTATGTTTTGATTAATAATTTTAACGTAGTGGAAATAATATACGAATTCTCTTAGAATCTTATAATGTTATCACTGGACTACAGATTTTATGCATTTATAGTCAAATTGAGTAAATGAAATTCAAAATTGTTGAAAGATTTTAAGAATTGATGATGTCAATGTATGATTTCTACGATCAACATTCTATTTCTTGCAATCGATGCAGTCAATTTTTATTTTGCATTAAGATCCGCAGTCTAATAAACGTAATAGCAACTGTGATGATTTCTTTATTTTATTTGTAACTCCAGACAATTGTCTTCCATTAAGATAAGTATTTTGTCCACTTCTTCAACTATTGCATTGACTACTAGTTTGTAACTGTTTGTCCTGATGTTGGGACTTTGGTGCAGAGCAACTTCGACTATACCGCAGGCAATAAATAATAATCCTAAGTTACGTTTACTGCTACGATATACGGCCGCGTAATGTCTAAACTCCGCGAACTTCTCATTGCGAATTAGTGTGTCGAAAGTTTTTTAATAACGCACAAGTTGCGATAGACAAGAAGACGTACTCTATACACGTGGAGCAGATTGAGTTGTGCGAATAATAATAATCGTATGATTTCCATTTCCCTTTATGAATTAGTGTTAACGGAATTAAGTAACAATTAAGTAAGCAACAATATATTGCATATGTTTTTCAAGAGAAATATGCAAAACATATGCATTATGCAAAAAATGCAAAATAAAAAACATATTTTTGGAATCCTCTAATCACAAAACATATTTCTGTTTAAGTCCCATTGCTTTATCAGATTTCTATATAAATATGCATTTGCATAAACATCCGCAGTCTAGTCATCGTCCACAACAAAGTCAAGCTAATAGGTTCCCTCATCCGAAATAGGATCAAAGCCGGTACCGCGCTATTGTCTTATATCAGCTGTCACGTTAATCTGTTTCCCGTAACCTTTTTCAACGTCACACAGCATAAAACTGCAGAGTAAGCATTGAGCATTGAAATGGATTAGGCATCTTCCTCAAACCATCTCATGTCAGCAGAAATTTATCGGGGAACCCTGGATCTGGAACGAAGCTTGTTTCGCATAACATTCTTTTCCGAGAAATATATGATACATTAAAAACAAATATTTATTAAGATTTAAAATCAGTAATTTATTCAAACCGCCTCACCCCGAAAATTCATTGGGGAACCCAGTATCTGGGTCGAAACTAGGATTCCGCGTTCGTCTTCGAGGCGCTCTAGGATCTTACCGTATCAAGGATCTCTGGAGCAGCAACAGGAATATAAAAGAGGCCTGCCGCCCCTTTAGCTGAGGCTATCGATTCCAGCGAAAACTGTCGGCCGGAATCCGAATATATTTTACGGGGTTCGCCGGTAATCGGGCAGATAAGCCGGGCTCTTCCAGCCAGGCCGAATCCAAACTTGTAACCGCGGCCATCGCTTCTCTCCTGTAATCGTATATTCCGTGAAACGCGACGAAATCACCGCAGCGATCAGAGGTCGCGTTACCCCTACACAGGGTATGCTGAAAATCCTGTTACAACCATTAGAGATTTGACATGCAGAAATAAGTTGACAAAAAACAATAACATTTTTACATTTGCGCGCTTCGTTTTCGAAATGAATGGATTTAATCTTTAGACTGCGGATCTTTATGCAAAATCAAAATTGTTTGCATCGTTTCCAACAAGTAGAAACCAAACTGAATGTTGTAGTTTCCCTTAATGACTTTAATGGAGGAGAAATTATATAAAGATATCTACAATTTTTTTAATTGTTCAACAATTTCGAATTTCATATACTGAATTTTGCTATGAACGCAGAAAGATCCGCAGTCTAGTGATAATAGACTGCGGAATGTTATTACATACTTCCCTTAATGATTTTAATAGAGGAAAAATCATATGTGGACATCTTCAATTTTTTAAAAAAATATTTCAACAATTTCGAACTTCATGTACTCAATTTTTCTATAAATGCATCAAGATCCGCAAGACTAGTCATAAGATGCTAATGACAGACCTAATAAGGGACATTACCCTAATACCCTAATACAGAATATAGTTTATTGAAAAATATTTTACACGTACTCTTCTTTTAGCTGCTGACATTCGTGTTATGGGGAAAATAGCCCTCAAGATCACCCTTATTTTTAAATGACAAAAACAAAAATTCCAAAAACACGTATCCCCTATTAAAGTACATAGATTATGTACACTAAATTACATAAATATCGATAAACATTTAAGAAGAAATATAGCAAAACAGCCAGGTACCACGATTTTTAGTACACCTTGTATCTGATATCCGCTGTCCGGAAATCCGACCACCGGTCCGCGAAACCGCCACTGAGAATCGTACCGATCAAAAATATGACGCTGCTCGAATCGGCGCGGAACCATCGCATCGCATCGCATCACACGGGTGCCCATAGATCGCGTTTCGGATTCATTTTCTTCCTCGATTTCCGGCTAATTATGGGCGAGCTCTAATCGGACCGGGACACGACGACGACCTGCATCGCAACGTTCCCAATTCGATTTACCGATCGGCGAAGCTCGTTTCCGAGGCTCGTGGCCGCGATCGTTCCCATTTGTTATTGCCGGATCTAATTGCCGCAGCGAAATGACGCCGCGACCAGAAATTACGCTATGCGTACGCCGACACGCACCAACCGTGATTGCTTTACACGGGATTCCGCGTGATGCTTGCCAGCGGAGATAAACCAACAACGTTCGCTATAACGGCCTCTTTAAAATGTTAGATCTACCCGAACGTGCGGTCTGTCAAAAATGTCCCGGTACTAACTCTTTGCAGTCGGAGCTAGTTTAACTTGAAAATTAAACATTTCTTTTGACCTAGAATCATTTCATTGTGTACACTGAGAAAAAAAACCTGTTGGAACAAAAAAAATATATGTTGATTCAATAAGATGTACTATTGAACAGTGCCAATATCATACGAACTTATTTTAATATTTAATACTATTGAATTTCAATAGCAAAACTCATTTCCGCCAATCATGTAAGTCAACAGCTTGACCATCAATGTTTTCAAAAAAATAAGATATGGCCTCGAACCAATTCCAGTATAGATCAATACATTCCTCAAATTTTTTTAACAACATATCTGATTGAAGGAAAAAAAGAAATATTACGAATAATAATATACGGTATTGAATCAAATAATATTTTCAATCATTTCATGATAGACAATTCAAATACATCACGATTTGCTTCTAAATTTCATACTATTGAAAAGAATACATCGATATTCATCGAAGTAAAAAAATTACAACACGCGCGTTATTGAACTACTTTTTTTTCTCAGTGTATGATTTTTTCATTTTATGGATTGATATAGTACCTCATACAATAATTAAATGTGTAGTAATTGATTAGATATCAATATATTTAATAATGTAAGTGTACAGCAACTTTTAGTGGTGTCTCTGAGTCACGCCTAGACTGCTAAGGGTTGAAATAGTTTAAAAATTATTTCTTTTACCATTCATGAAGTTACAGAAATATTTTTTTGGTGTTTTAGTAGTTGTAGTGTACTTCTTTATTGATGTACATATGAGAAGGCGCATATCCCGCACCCTTGCAATCCTGGAAACGAGTCTACCCTCTTAACAGACACAGCGATATTTCATTTGAACCTCAGTGTGCTCTCTCCAAGATGTTATCCACTCCTTCTACCGGAAATATTAAAAAATGCAACTCGAGTAACGTTGGAATCGAAATCCATATTCACCGGTAGGCAGTTATATCGTTGGTCATCGAACCACGAGATTCCCACTCGAAGGAGTTGTTACGAGCGGGGTCGGGCCGCAATCGAGATTTACATGCATACACAATATCATTGTCAACAATACGGCCGCTCGGAAACAGTTCGTTTGTCCGTCGGAGGTCGTAGGAGTCGAGGAGAGCCAAGAGAGAGAGAGAGAGAGAGAGAGAGATAGAGAGAGAGAATCTAGTCCGCCAGGCTTGCAGGCCATCGGTGGAGCAAACGTGACCTCAAAATCAGCATGCAAATTCGCCGAATAATTATTCCGTGTGACCATTCCGCCCGTGGGGGGTTTGCAGATCTCCTTTATGTAGGGCTAACACAGTGTTCGTGTGATGACGGTGCTGGCTGATGGTGGCTCCTCTTAGCCCATGGTGTTCCTCTTAGCCCGCGGCGGGACACGCAACGGGACCGAAACGTTTCGGTGTCCCGGAGCTGACTCCGAAGTCCCGCTGGATACCAAGCCAAGATGTGCTCCGGGGAGACATTTAACCGCGGTGAAATATGGCTTTCGACGCTGCTGGGAGGAGGAGCCCCGGGAACCGTTGCTGCTGTCCGCAAATACATACGTGCGAGTCTCTGTCTCGCGAGCGGATTAGCGTCGCGTCGTTATGCATGCAGAGTGTCGGCAAATACGGGGGACAGTTCTTGAGGGGCGATTTAACGATGCGTGTTTCAGGTTACCTCTCCGGACCAATGTGCACGGCAGCACCGAGCGTGAAAGTAATGCTCTGCGGCCCCCGGTCCTCGTGTTCCGTGGTTATGCTTCGGGAAATACGTTGGCCTCGTTTAGACTATTTGTACATACAGTGCGAAGCGAAATGATAAGACACTTTGGATATTTGAAAAAATTTTACCTTTTTCACACTAGATAGAATATTGAGAGCACGCGTGTAGTACTTTTCTGACTGACAATGTACAAGACGACTCATTGTACGAATAAATAAAGATTTAATCTATGCACAGTCGGTCACGAAAATATTGGGACACTATTATGCACAAAACTGAGTTGAATTATGTTAAAGTGCACAGTATAAACTATGTGTAGAGTGCGGTTCGTTATAATATTTAATCTTGAAGCCCGGTAGTGAAAGAAGATAGAGAATTTACGTTAGACGTTTATACGAGGTGAACAGACAAGAGAATCTACAGAGAGTTTGCGGACAGATCCGTTTATTTTGACGGTGAGAACTATACTGCCCGAGTGAGGACAATACAGACAGAACGAGAATATACAACACATACAGATCGACATATACATTTAAATTAGAGCGAGCACAGGTGACGATAAAACGAAACAATTATCGCGCGAAATACAAATTACATAAAGATGCGCTTTCGCGTTAACACTATGTATTCCTAAAAGACGATTGGTTTTTTGAAGAAATCAAATCTGTATGGAGATTACCCATTTGAAAAGTTTCTGCAATGTAAGAATTTACAAAATTTCTTCGAAACATTTCAAAATCGCTATTGACTGAACGCTGTTTCGGTGACTGTTTAAGAACGCAACAAAAAAGCTTTTTATAAAATCTCTTGAGTTTCGATGAAGTAGAAATTTCAAGGATCTACAAATAAAGAAAGACAATACTGAAAGCTTATTCTTCAGACCTTTAACTACGTCGAACCTGCGACCGTCACCGCATCGCCCTGTTCCAGTCACACAAATACGCGCATTTGCTGTCTTCGTCAAGCGATTCGGCGAATAGCGGAAAACGTGTAGCGCGGGGTGGGGTTATCACGTGGTCCCTACAAGTTTCTCACTGCCGTCTACTGATGGGCGATCAGTACATTCTATACTTGTTAGACACCTGTCATTTTGAATTTGTCTTGAAAATTTTTATAGATAATTTCATGTGGAGCAACAACCTTTATTAGTATGAACCGAACAAACAAAAAACAGCGTAAAACAGTACAAGAGGGTAAACTTTTCGAGATGTGAGAAATCCAGGTTTCGATCCTGAAGAATCAATGGTTCGAAAGTTGTAAATGTTTGAAGTTGAGCGATTTTCAGTGTTTTTGACGAGGTAGCGCCGCCATGTTGTGTGTAGTTAATAATAATCTACTGTATAACATAGGAATAGGCTGACTACGCAAGGAAAAGAATAGCCATACAAGATGTACGTTAAATGTTAAATAAGTTATCTTACCTGTTAAATAAGAATTAATAAATTAACAGGATAGCCTATCTGTTAGATCCCTGGCTGTAACTGCCTAAAAAAGGATTACAGAGTTTTGCGGATTATCCCTTGAGTACCGAAATCGACTTGGACATTTTGGAAAAGGACAACGAATGGTCCGATGATCCTGATGTTCACCTGTCCTCGTTCACGTGAGCTTCGGGCCGCGAGCGAGACAGATTCGTCAGAGCGAACGCGCGTTTCCCGAGCCGCGTGACCATCGACAAAAGGAAAATACAGTGACCGCTTTAGCCGCTAATGGACTGCCAATTAATTAAACACGGTCTGGCGATCCTCCAAGCGTTCAACGTTGTTTACCGTACGAACGGATCGGTAAATCCCCGTTTTGCGTGCGCTATTACGAGATATATCGCGGACCCGAACACGATACTAATCGACGCGCGTGCGCGGGCTTTCAATAAATACGGGACACACTCGACGGGTTCCGAGATTAACCCTGCGGAATCCTAACGGGTCATGCTGAAATCACCGGCAAAAATTCGGCGGGACTACGTTTCGACATCGGCGGTCGTCGATGGAAGGGAGAGCAGTGGCCTCTCAGTGGTTATAGGGGATCAAGGGAGCTTGTATCAAACGGGACTGTGCAATTATTGGCAACGAACGCAGTCTGGTATTACAGCAATAGTTTCAACTGTGGATCTTTATGCAAAATAAACATCATTTCCGAGTGGCCATTTTTTTTGCCACTCTCCGTGCCTCACAAGAAGTCTTCTGGCAGAAATTCGAAAGAAATGCGGCGGCAAGCCATCTGATTGCATCATTCGACTGGCAATTTCGGTTCTAGCCGAATTATTGCCTAAAGTGTGTGGCGTCGCCTAACCATTGGCTGCGAGCGACGCACGGACAGTACGTGTGTTTTTTACTCGATAACTATTCGACCAATCAAGTTGAACTTGCAACACATACATATTTAAGCTAAAGAGACATTTTTGAAATTATATTTAAAGGAAGAATGCAGAAAAGATTACACATTGATTGAGTTATTTAATTTTTTCTATCCTGAATAAAGGAACCTGAAGTCAGATTATTTTGTATGTACCGAAAATAATTTGTTATATTTATTATCGAGCTGCTCCAGTCAATTTTCAGGAACGGAAATTAAGTGGAAATGTAGTTTCACGTTTAATAATTTTAGGAATAGTGTAACAACATTCTTAAATTCTTCTAACGTCTTCATAGTGTTGTATTTCACCTATTCACTTTTGTTATACATGCACAAAATCAATACTATATTCACCACCAGACTGTGGATCTTTTTTACCACGTTTTTATTAGCTCGCTTTCTTGTCTGTCTGTTTGTCTGTCTGTTTGTCTGTCTGTTTGTCTGTCTGTTTGTCTGTCTGTTTGTCTGTCTGTTTGTCTGTCTGTT
>CM052294.1:12295123-12389189 GCA_028455765.1 Lasioglossum oenotherae
ATCGACGGTAAAAGTTTTGAAGGCAACGAAGACCAGCGACAACGCGGGCCTTTGAAATGTGCCGGCGACGTCGACTGTCCGCGTCTCTTTCTTTCCCATACGCTGTTCTTCGTTGCGTTCGAAACTTTCATCGTCGATTAAACCACTAAATATTGGCCAAATTATATCGTGTTTGGTATCATTTTAATCAGAGAAATGCCACGAATATTTTGGTGAAAGTTCCATAATGATATCATAGAAAATAAAGAAGCTGAGGTCTTGGTGTTTCATTGTGATGACGCACGGCCCTTTAAACTGTGCCGGCGACGGCGACACGCTTCGGTCACGCGATCCTATTTCATTCTGTCCTTCTCTATGTTCGGCTCATCGTTTGAAGTCTCGGCGCGGTAGGCGCAGTCATAAAAATTTAGCCATCCTATTCTATCGAAGTCCGTTCACAACACGGGTGTCGGGACTTCGATAGAAGAATTACGTACATTTAATATCATATTATGTTATATTTTCGCGAACTATTTCGCATGCATTGAGAGACATAGGTATTGTGCTAACAGAGAATGTGCAATTTTTGAAAAATCGATTTTCCTCATGTTACCAAAGATATGCAACCCCTTAATGGAGGCGTTTCAAAGAGAAGAGCTTGCTGAAAAGAGGAAAGTAAAGAGGGTGAAGAGTGCCTCTGTAGTTGGGGGGAGGATAGGAGGCACGAAGAAGACGTCCTCTTCACCCTCGTCAGCCGCCAACAGTGAATGTATACCGAAAGGGTGAGAATGCGAGGGCATTAGAAATATGTGAAGGTAAATCTGTGTTTATGAGGGTGATAAGGGTCGTCATTAGAGAGATCACAAAGGGGGATGCTCTCTGCGCCTTCTGACGGCAGCTACTTCATTCTTGGTAATATACACTCTGCCCTTTTAGACGCGGTCAAATAATTAAACGTCAAAGGGTTTTTATCGACCGATAGAACGGCCTGCTCGTTGCCGATACTTTGGGTGCGCCTTATTGCTTTCCCACGCGTCGTTTTCCATCAAGTGAATAGTTCAGGCTGTTGATCAAGCTATTATACAGTGTGTCTCGTAAACTCTGATCACTAGACTGCGGATTTTATGCATTTATGACAAAAGTGGATATGTACAATTAAAACAGTGACCATATTAAAAAGATTTAAGGACATCAGTGTATTAGTTTCAGCTCGCTACGATAATTAACCCTTCGTGGGTGGGGTGATCTCGCGTCCTCTCGATCTTCTCGTTAAAATTCGATGCTTGGCGCACTCAGTGCACCAGCCCCACCCTCGAAGGGTTAAAAAAGTGAAAAGTTTCTATGTGGCTCCTGTGTCTTACAATAAATGCAAACAATTTTTATTTTGCATGAAGGTTCTACTGATTACATATCTTCATTGTTTTAAGAGATGTACAAAAATGATACAAATAAAAATTGTTTGATATAATCGGAGATAACTAGCCTTCATGCATTTATGGTTCCTGAACATTTTCAACAGATGCTAGAACATAAAATTTGTCAGACTTTAGTACGATTTTTATTTGTTTCAGATCTACAATGGCTACTACCACTGAAAAACAAGATTTCATTTTATTCCATTTTCTTAAAATTCGTCTACAAAAATTGCAAATTACACAAACATCCGCAGTCTAATGATGACTATAGTATTTGAATCTTATCTGAATACCAACTACAACATTTTCCTTTTGTGTATCCTATTTTTATAAAATATTTTTGTTGTAAAATACAATGAGTTCAATTTCGTAATTTTCGTTGTCGTCATTTCTATGTATTTATATTTTCTACTACGTATTTCTATATATTTCTATAATTGCTATGCTAGCTTATTGTTGGTTATTTAATACAGATTTTCAAAGAGAATGTTCAATTGACCTTTAAGAAGGCTGGCGATTGTTACGCAATAAAATGATCAATAGCTCTTTGAACCTCTTTCGATGTATTAAAATGTGTACCAGCAAAATAATATTGAAGAGATTGAAACGAATAATAATCCGGTGCGACAAAGCTCAGTGAACAAGCTGCATAAAATAATAATAAGCTGTGTGATGGCATATAAATTATTTCCATAACTCTCTCAGCATGTGCCTTTAATTAAAATGCTGAAAGGGTGCAGTACCTGGTAAATTATTAATGATACTCTTTTCTTACTAAGCGCTTACAGTGTTTTATAAATGTTTTTTAGTTCATTATGATTTTCTGAGAAATTTCATCAAAGCACATTGAATAAATATACCTAACATATATGACAATCGATAAATATTATAAACGCTGTGTAAAACGTTGCTCAACTATTAAAAAAGCTGCTATTAGAAAAAAAACTATAATTAAATATAGCTGTACGGAGGTCATTCCAGAGTACTGCGCTTTACTACATTATAGAGCGTGATTCTAATTGCGCACACCATTCTTCAATTCTTCAACAAGATCTTCAAAGTCGATTCTATAGGAAATCGAACTCAAAAAATAATTGTATTACAAATTTTCATCATTCGAAGATTCTATTATGGTAAATACTCACTCTTATGGAAATGCAACTGCCCGAACATTCGGTCACCAGATTAATAATATTGATAACCATTACACAACAGTTTCAAAGCGTCCACTAACTCGAAAGCAATTGGACTGTAGAAACAGGTTTGCGTCACACTACGCAGTAATGCTAATTTATGCAATGAGACGTACATTAACCATTGTAATTAACAGACTGCGGAGTAGATGAAATTCAAAATTGTTGGAAATTCCTCTATTGAAATCGTTAAGGGAAGAGATATCATTCAATTCAGTTCTCCTATTTCTCGCAATCGATGCAGACAATTTTTATTTTGCATGAAGAGCCGCAGTCTAGTAATTAAATATTGATAATCAAACTTAGAATTGCTTAGCTCTAAACAAACTCAACCTAAGGTTACATTTGGCAATGGCCTTCTCGTAACATCGAACGTAGCCAAAGAAAACCTTAACTGCGATGGTAATAACGTCTACAGTGCGCACGTTCATTCTCTAGCACAACCTTCTCTTCACATAAAAATAAAAAAGAAACGGAGGAAATAAATTACCATAAACACAAAGAATGAAAATAATAACGAGGACATGAAGATAAGAATAGAAATAAAGTACAGTAAAACGAAACGAGGAAAGGTATACACAGTGTCAAGAATTAACATGCACCATTGTGCCCAACGCAGTTTCTTTGTATAATTAGCAGGAAGTTTCACCTTTGTTGTCCAAAGTGTCCCTCCCTTATTTCAAAATTTACTACACCACCATAGAGTCAGAGATGAAAAATATTTAAGGAAATAAATATTACAAATATTGTTAGTATCTTACTATCATCTACTATTTACTTATTTAAACTCACTATTTAAGCTAAAACATATACGACACCATTAAAAAAAATCAAAGTTGACCTTCATATGACCTCTATGCTTCCACATAGAAAAGACATCGAAATCGGAAAATTCTAAATCGGACGCCCCTTAATGTCGTTTAACTTTTGTCTAGAACATTTTTTAGTATCGTCAAAACAGTTTCGGAGATATTCGACTGGGTCAATCTAAATAGGACACCTTTATACAATTTTTAAAAAGTATCAGGTTACTTATTAATCGTGGAAGAAATTATTCTGAACGGGTCGATTTCTGAAAATAAATAACACTTACCAAGAAAATCAATTTATAATCTTCATAACAATTTTTCTTAATGAAATAAAGATACACGAGATATCTCGTCCGTGGCATCGTTTCTTCGACATCGTGGAAACGAGTTATCTCGTCCGCTGTAGTGAAAGAGTTAAACCTGACAAAGAAACACGGAGGTTCGATCATCGAGGGTGGTCGATCGAGTTTTGAAAGCGTGGTTGATCCTCGATCGTAGGTCGAGTGATTCATCTCCATTGGGGAGGGTAATTCACTCGAGCGGAATTTCTTTCTTAATCTTTCCCCGACGGCTCTCTCCAGGGTGACAAACGACGATCGTGCCCTTTTCTTCTTATTCCGGCGATGTTTCGGGGGCGGTTTCAGCCACACACCGGTACCCGGAGACCGAGTTGGTTGCGGACTGTGCAGAGCTTAGCTGTAAATTTATTTTCCGGCGGGGGCAACCGGAAGTCCCGGTAGCTGCTCTCCTCGAGAAGCTCCTCCACACCAGCCGGACACTTGAGCTTTCATTGTTTACGGCAAGCCAGGGTCCGGGCCTCGGGGATGCAGTCCACCGGCCAAGAGGTTAGCCTGACCGCTTCCATTTCTCTGGCCGGTCGAACCTCGACCCCCTTTTCCTCGTACTTTTCACCTCGTCCCCCCAACCAGCGTGATCGTATCGCGTCTACGAACCCCGCTCATTCTCTCCTAATCCGGCTTCAAGTTGTCCATGAAGAGAGCTCGGCGATTGCCCGATATTCACGCTGGGAACAACCAGAACAAATGATTTGACACATTCAAGTGGTTACACGGCTCTATTAATCCCTTGCCCTACGATTTATTTTATTAGTAATCTCCTTAAAAAGGAGAAAATTTATATATCTATTGTACAGGGTGTTTCAAAATTATATGTCGTGAGTACTCTAGCGTGATTCTCCATCTCTGGATCGGTGGAGATTTATTAAAAGAACTTTCCGCAAAATTGACCTTGACAAATTTTTTACATTGCATTTTCAGCACGCGTCTCTAAAAGTATATCAGCAAAAGGATTTGTTCAAATTCGTAAGAATAACGATGGATGCTTAGAGAACGCAGCTTTCACTATACAATACAGAGTGGACCAGTCCACCTTGAATATTTCCATTATTTATAATTAGACCGCGTATCTTTATGCATTTATGGCTTCCAAAAATGTTCAAAAAATGCTAGAATATAAAATTCCACGAAAACGATTTTTATTTATTTCAGATTTATAAAGGCTACTACCACTGAAAAGAAAATTTTATTTATTTCTACTTTCTTGAAATGTGTCTGCAAAAATTAAAAATTGCATAAACATCCGCAGTCTATTTATAATAATATGAAGAAAATGTACAAAAACTGCGTGGTGTAGTGGGGAATATATTGTGACGCAAACATTTTTGATAAGAGTGATGGCGTTTACAGGATTCCAAGGTCACCTTGATATCTTTAAATGCAACGACCTATCTTTTGCATAGTGAATCGATAGAGTACTTCCTGCGTACAAAATGTTTTGACCTTCGTATGTCCTGAACACAATAGTTAACGGGATATTATTTAAATAATTGTTAATAAACGAGGTTTGCGTACTGATAATTGTAGTGGAAATTGATTTCCTTTCTGAATTGGTTCAATAGGTTGAAAACAATATAAAAATAGTTCTGAATTATTTTTCTCACTGTCTTGTGATCAAGTATCGAGACTCGAAACAAAGTTTCGTTCGATTTGACGTTTTTGTAGCGTGCTTTTTTGAAAGTCCTTGGCAGCTATAAGTACTTAAAGATCCGCTAGTAATTAGTCACCCCCCTTAGCATCACCGGAAGGGGCAAAAAGTGCTGGTAGAAAACAGACGATGAAGGCAAGGGAGTCGAATGTCGAAACCGTGGACATCGATTTTTCTCGGTTTTCGTCGACACAGCCGTGGGCGAGCCGGAGCATGCAAAAGGAAGCCAGGAAGGAACCACGGAATATTTTTCTTGTGTCCCGGAGAGAGCTGGTCCGGGACGATAGAACGAGATACTTCCGCGATATAAAGTGGACGTATGAAATTGTAGAATGGCGACGCCCACCGGACATCGGCATGTTGCGGAGTAGAACACCGACCCGATGTTTTCTTTTCAAGCCCGACCAAATTTCCGTATCCCCTAAACCTCGTGTCGTCGTCCGAGAAATGATCGATCACTAGACAGCCGATTTTATGCATTTCTGACAAAAGCGACTCGGTGTAATTTAAAACAGTAAAAACATTAGAAGAATTTCAAAATACTGTTATATTATTTTGAACCCATTAAATACATTAAGAAAGAAAATAAATATATACTTCACTCCAGGTTGGTGCAAATTAGATAGAAAATTTTTATTTTTCAAAAAGATCCGCTGTCTATTGATCACCGATAATTCCTACAAAAGTTGTTAGAATTGAGTAAACAGATCATTAGAGAGAGCAATACAAAACATATATTTATTATTCTTTATGAGATGGATAATGTTGCCTACAGTGTAGCTAAATGCAGACTGGTAATTTGCAAACATCAATATTTCGCAAAAAGTGTGCAATAAGGATTTAGTATAACTATATTTTTATTTAAAAATTGATTATTTTAGATATTTTATATATATATATATAAACTTATCTATTTATACAAGCGACTCCAATAATTGGATCACTGTAATTTTTACATTAACGATTTTTTCGTTAATCTTTGACGATCTACTTGACGATTGTAATACAACAGATTATTCAAAAAATTTGTTGTGGTTACTAATACACTCAATCGTTCTTAACTGCTCACTACGTTTCATCAGTGATGTCCATTAAAAGTCGTTATTAGTCTGCGGATTTTATGCATTAATTGATACTGAGCAACTGTCTCTCTATTAGCTTTCACCTATTAAACCTACTAAGAAGAAAAATCAATTTTTATTTTGCTCCAGTTTGGTGCAACTAAGGCGAAGAATTTTTATTTTGCATAAAGAGATCCGTGGCCATTATAATTAAAATATACTATCCCATGCGAATTCGCATTTGAACGGATAATATGCGATAAACGTATTGGTACATGTCCCACATACGGTTAAAGTAGACATTATAAATGATTATAATTGTTATCCTGTGGACCGTCCGCTGTCGCGAGCATGCAGCTTTAATTCTCGCCATTGCAAATCAATTACCAAATGCATGATTGTGTTCAATGGTATTAGGAATTTATTCAATTCAATATTTTAATCATTAATGAGCACATTTGAATATTAGTACTTAATATCTTTTAAAGGGACACTAACAAATCAAAATTATTACGTACGAAACTTGGAAAACGAAGAATGAATCTGTTATAAAAAAAAACACATATAAAAAAAAACTTTTTAAAAACCACGCTTATATTAAAATGCACTAAAAAGGAGAAAATAATTTTTTTAGACATCCGTAACTGTAAATAAAAGCATGGTGCGCTAAACTATATTGATGTAATCTTCGTGGGCGCTCCACACCACACTGACTGAGCTGCTTCTGTGCGAAATGGGTCAGTGGAGTGGGGATGAGTCGGTATGGGAACGCGTAGTGGAGTAGGGAGCGCTGGCGCGCGGAGTGGGGATCGCTGAACGCGATGACGTACTACCGAGCGTCGCGCGACGAGGTTAATATTAAAATTTTTCTCTCCTGAACGCAGTTTTTTAAAAATTTGTTTTTTAATATTGCATTGTCATCCAGTCCGAGCTATGTTTGAAATTTCAAGTCTCTAGCCCATCGGGAAGTGGTTTAAAATTTGATTACAAGATTTTACGCATACAACAACAACAACAACAACTCGACAAGCTAATATAAGCGTGGTAAAAAATAGATCTGTGTGCATAAGGTATGCGATTGCATACCTGTCTGTTTCTCGCTCGTGTTTCACCTCGGAGCGTGACGGATCAGACTCACTCAGTGCACAGCAATCGTGTACGCGGTGCGCCTAAAGAAGTTTTCACTTAAAAAATTGTTATAAATATTTTCATGCATCATAGGGCACCGTGACAAGCACAGAAGCGAACAATTACGTTTAATATAAAATGGCCGCAACTGATGGTTTCGCAGAGTGCACTGTCCATCAAAAAAATAATGTTATTATCCTCCAGGCATAAAAACTTCTCATATTTTGAACGACATGTCGTTCCAGATGCGTATCAACTGCACGTTTTTCTCGTTTTCCCTGTCCTCGTTACATCTCTGTCGGTGCAGTCTGTTAGTATTTTCTACATAATATCTCGGGCTTAGTGTATTGCGTATCCGTGACTGATTCTCGGCGAGCTCCACCGTGTGTCCATACACAAATGTTTATAAAATGATTTCGTATGTGTCAGCTAGATCTGCCACGTCCTGTACCAAAGTTAAGGTGAAATAGGCGAGCATTAGATGAAGCCAGCCTCCATAAGACTGCTGAATATTTGAAGACTCAGTAGATTGATCTAGGTCGTGCGGCTCCGCTGAAATATTCAGCAACGACACGCCGCTAAAAAAAGAACAAGAATTTTTCTTTCCCTTGCCAAACAAAATTTTGATTAGGAAAATTTCATACCGAGTGTCTCCTTGTGAATCTCGGAAGGGATGCATTCTCAAGACATATAAGTGATACAATAAGTAAAAGAATAATGTTTTGTTTGTTAAATTTCGGAAATCAGAAAGATTATAAATGTAAATATTTCACGGCACAAGTATTAATATTGTCACTACAATATTATATTGTCACTACAAATAAACATAATAAAGTGGATGACCTCAAATTTACTCAAAAATTGGTCCATCGGAGTAATTTGTAAAATATGTAGTAATGTTATTTAAAAATGGTAAAGTAATTAATAGATCACGGATGCTTATGTAAAATAAAATTGCACCAAACGGGAACAATATAGAAATTGATCTCCTTTCTTCATTGATTTAATAAATTGAAAATAATGTTTTGATAATGTGGATGAAATCAACAGTCTACTAATTAACAATGGACTGTGGATCTTCATGCACACTCCATTTTCATAGATTATTCTACAAAAGCCAGAATGCGAGGAACATTTCTTTCATTGATTAAAAGTTTTATGTGGTGAAAGCGAAACAAATGTTGATAGTTAATATACAACAAATACAGTACAATACAAAACACATTTTGTGCTTTGTACATAAGTTAAAAAATTGGACTGTCGAATTTTGTTTTATTGGACTCGTAATTTTTAATTCTCCATTCCACGTAGCAAGATCAGAGTTATTTAGTTCCGCGATTCGCTCGGAAACATGTTGCATATTTCCCTTCTTTCTTTTCATTCCAACGAAGAATTCCCGATGACCGTGAACGTTTGAGAACGTCAACGAAATACACTATGAAAATAAATATTGTGTTTCCATTGCGGTACTCATGCTCGAAATACACTATTTGCCGACGCTGATGTATACATACACGTCTGGACTCCGGGGAAAATTTGCAATTTAATGGTGGCTGGTATATACACTGTTGTCTTTCGTTATAAATCGACGACAGTCGATGTATCTTTACAATTTCGTGTGTTCAGACTGGCCGGGTTCTTGATTATGTCATAAAGTAAGCGGCTTTTTTCTGTTCGCGTAATATCGGATCGCTTTCTCCGTGAATAATAGTTAAAGTAAATGGATATTAACGATACGATGGAAACAACGTTGTTACTCATAGCACAATTAATCACAGAAGTTTCGTTACACGTTACAGATCAGGGTCGCAACAATATTTTAAAGTTACTCATTAGTCTCCGGATTTTATGCATTTATGACAAAAATAAATAGGTGCCATTTAAAACAGTGAAAAGTTTTTTAGACTTTAAGAGTATTAATATATTATTTTCACGATATAAAAATTATTAATGGAAAATATAGATTTATATTTACTTCCTGTGTCTTGCAATCGGTGCATACATTTTTTATTTTGCATGAAGATCTGAAGTCTAATTGTGCTTGTGGCATCAAAAATTGTCAACAAATTAATTTCCGTTCTATGCGGCAAGCGAAGAGGCGTGTTTTTGTAAATATTCGAGGCAAGAGAAATTGTTATGTTTCCAAACTTTCTCATTTGCGGATCCGGAACAGCACTGTAAAAGTTTACAGGTTAATGGTACTAGCATATTCGCATTTATGTGTATCACTGGGTTATAATATTATAAAATAATACTGTTACCCAACAGGCAACATCGCGTTCTAATTAAGAGTGCACTCGGGATCAGAACTTCAACAATAACAGTTCTTTTATTGTAATCTTTTAAAATACTATGTAAATGAAAATAAAATACAAGACGCTACATTGTAAAATAACAGTTTCATTAATTAATTAAACAGGGTCGCGTATGTGTGACCCCCAGAATATCTTCTGTAATGTTGATAAAGCGACAAATGTTTTGTGTGTAATTTTAATGGTATCAAGTAGTCAATACCCCGCAGGGTTTTTTTTTAAATAACTGCATACATTTTCGTGTTGCATCGCGTAGCTCATAAAAAATACGTTCAAATATGTACCTACTGTGACGTGACCTACAAATGACCTTGAACTCTGAGGATGAAGGTCAAACTTAAATTTTGTCTGCAAGGAGAATGCAGGCTTTCTCTTGCGAATCTAAAATTAATAAGAAAAATGATAAGAAAAATAATGAAATAGTAATAATGAAATAGTAGATGTTGGAAATAAGTATACAACTAAGTGTGCGAAAGAGTATTAAACACATTTTACATAAAACCTTGTGATCTGGCATAGCTGACACGATGCTCAAGACCTAGTTGTTCAATAAGCTTCAAACTTTGAATCTTCAATTGATCTGCCACTATTGCGTGAATGTTGCTTTCTCAATTTCTCACTGCGTCAAAATCGAAAGAGGAGGAGTCTAGGCAATTAAAACAGGGACTTCAAAGTGCCTCGAAATTTTGAAAAACTATTCAGGTATGTGAAGGTAGAGACTTCACTCTTCAAAATGAGCGCAGGCAGAAGTTTTTAGAATATTTTCACAGGTAGTTACAGGACTTGAGAGATCAATAATTTCTCGATTATAACTCGTTGTTCCGTTAATTTTGTGGAGTGGTGTATGAGCGATCGTTCGTTTAGAAAGTTCCATAGCGGCCGAAATCCCGTAGCCCGGTGGACGGTTAATATAATTGATAGAGGACAAAGAGCGACGAAAGCGTCTATAATCAGGAGCTCTGTTTATCAGACAGTTCACCTCAATTTCGATCGTTTGAAAGCTGCGCAGCTCGGCGCGGGCGTTCAGGCGTCAGCGGCCTCTATAAAAGAGCCAATGACACTGTTCAAGCGCAGTTGATAGCCATGCTCAGGAACAATCCGTCGATCTGCGGACACGATCGGTCAGATAATCGAATTGTTTAGCCTGGCATTCGGTAATACTCGGTGGTAGACAATCGAATCGGCTGGATTCGCACGGCAGAGGGGGAGGGGGCCCACACGCGTAGCAGAAAGCCTCGGTCGACCTATTGGAACGTGCCCGCTTTGTTCGCGTGCCAATTGCAGCCGTTAATTGGCTATAGCCAATAAAGCGTTGATTAGCAGCCGGCCAGATATCCGGAGATCCGCTATCTGTGTCGTGGCCGCGCTTGTAGCTGAGTGTTGGCTTAACGCTTCGTCAAAATGGCGCCAAGTTTATCGATTGCCCGGCTAGAGGCACCGGTCATGTCGAATACACTTGTTTAACTTCGAACACCGAGGGTCTTCTGTTTGATTTCGCGCCACTTGACGCGTCTGCGATCGAGTGCTCCTATGTACACGCGGACCCGCGCCGAAAATCGATATCATCTCGACCGATAAACTACAGATTTCGACCATTCTTCGGCGAAAATTGATATCGATGATCGGTATCGGTTGCTGACCTGCATTCCGAAATACTTAATCGCTCAGGTTGGAATTTTATCGGCACATACAGTAGATACAAAAAGTACTTAAACACTTCCAATTGTCGAGAAATTAATAATTATGTTAATATTTTTTGAAAAAAATGATAATTTCGGAAAGACGAACAGTACAACCATAAGCCTGAACACATTTTAGAGATAGTTATTTTTACTTGATATAATTGTTGGGGAACGAAGACCCATTTTTCTAAAAATGCTACAGATTCAATCGTCTCCAGAATCTCTCGACATCTTTTCTCGTAATTGAAACTGCCATAGATTTGTAGATTGAAGCCTCCTCTTTACAACGACTACTTGACAATAGATGTACGAGTTTGTTTTACTATTTTAAGGAAAAACATTGAGGAATCAGTTCAGTCGTTGGCGTAACTTATATTACTGTAAAGTTGGCGGCATACCTCTCATTCGAAGTTCGATAAAACGACTAAACAGAATGCTACATCAATTCTTAAGTTGTCGTTGTAAAGACAACTTCAATCCTTAAATCCGTGGTAGTTTCAGCCACGAACAAAATTTTTCGCAGTTTTCATAGACGTTTGAATGTATAGCATTTTCGAAGAAAATCATGGCTTCAGGTTCTCTTTGTTTCGAGTTAAGGTGAAGTGATTATAATTCTGGGTCGAAATAGACCCAAGTTCAGCCATATGGGGGACAAAAAATGTCTGAGCAACTGTTTATTCATTTACCGTTTAATAATGTTACGAACTATTAATTGTTACCATTTAGATTTTGGAGGCTCTAGGTAACATTCGTATCTCGATGAACGTACAAGATAACAAAATCTGGCTACAGTAATGTCCCGATGTACGTGAAAGAGATAGGCACGATACTTGTGAATAATTTATCCCCACGATTCATTGTATAAATGAGTGAAGATATGGAAGATATAGTCTAGTACTGTAGCTAGATAACTGTTCTATTATATGAACGGTAGTGCTCTACTGATTAGTACGGATAATCGAGGTTCTAGTACATCGCGAATTAACCCTTCGTGGGTGGGGTGATCTCGCGTCCTTATTCGGGTGGGGCGGTGCACTCGATGCGCCAGGCTCTTTTGGGCCAGTTTTACTCAGTTTTGACTTTATATCATCAGGTATTCAGACAAATCCATGTAGGTACATTACTAAATATAATTCAGACATTATCGAAAGAACGGTTTTATTGAAAATGAGCACAAAATAACTCTCGATCTTCTCGTTAAAATTCGATCGTTGGCGCACTCAGTTCACCAGCCCCACCCTCGAAGGGTGATAATGATCTCTCAAAATCATATACCAAAATTGAACGTTTATTTAAATTAACTATGATTATAATATTAGTTATTTTGTTCCTATAATTGGATTTCTAATACTGTTAACACACAAATAATGTAGAATAAAAAGATTAAAACATTATTTCTTGTCATGTATTTAGTAAAAATCGTAAGCGACCGACATTAAGGGAACTCCGCCTATCCGATGCAACATTTCGATTCGATGGTGCGTCAGCAGAACACAGATCACGATCGAAATGTTCCAAATGCATCTTACACTGTCTTACACTTGTCCATGGCAATAGCTAGATATCCGTTGAATTCTAGCTGCCATTCTCATCGACTCAGCGGCATTACGTGTCCCGGGATTCTCTAGGAGTTCCATCAGCCGTGAAGAATTTAATTACGAAATCCATTACGCGAGGGGATCTTAATCAATTCGCCGCGCGGTTCAGCCAAGGAGCCGGATCGATATCGAACGATCTAATCAACGGACAAGTTACTACTCCGCCGCTGGTGGTTTGATTGCCGGCGATAGTCCCGAAAGAAATGCCATCGCGTCGTCGTATAATCGCGCGCATCAATGGGTCTCGCGTGCATACGTGACGGACATAGAGGATCAACCGGATGATTGTTGTTCGAATGATCGAGCCCAGAACAACCAGCTGGCGCAATGAACTCGGCCGTTTGCCAGTTATAATTGGTACGCGCCACTCTACGCGTTTAACAATGGCGCGACAATGAATGAATTCGCGGACGACACGCGAGACACGTTGATTCGTTGCCAAGAACGTGCACTCATCAGCCCCCGGTACTCATTTCCTGCCGTCAACCGTTATGTTTCATGAATTTCGGCGCAATTACTGCTTTTCTTGCGCTGGGACGCTATTAACCAGCACTCGGGAAATTGCGCAAAATCAAACATTAAGTTAATGGACATAATGCTATCCCTGGCAGAAAATATTCGATCGAAATGGTCAATATGATTTACCCGAACATGAAACATGAGTAATAGTACCACACTAGAGTGAAATGTTAATAAAATATTAGTGAGGGAATTCTTAACAAAATAAGATGATTAGTATTATTGCATTCTATTAAGTACGAGCTGAATTACAAGACAATTTAATACAATGTGATCGTATTACTTTATAATTATAATAAAATAATTAAGAGTGTATCTCTGTGCGAAAATATAGAAATTTCAATAGCATAACTAAGCAATAGAACACCAATATTGAGTTTTGTGTAATTTTTTTTATCTGCATTGTTTTGTTAGAAATGAAGGTGATCTTGAATTTTTGTAATGAAATTCTATGGAATTTTTATATCGTATGAGAGCGTGTGGAAGTGGAAGAATTATTTTGAACATTTCGCACGTAATATCTCGTACAAATGTCATTTACGATACACTGCCCAGAGATTTCAACGACTTGAAAAGTAAAATAACAGTCGAAGGTGCACCAATATCTGGGGCAACATTAGTAGAAGCTACCAAAAATGTAATTAGGAGAACCGAGATGTGCATTCATACACGAGGAAATCATATTGAACGTTTACTGTAACCATAGTATAATAAATAATACTTATAAACACATTGGCGCGAGATATTCAACGTATTTCTTCCATTTCTGATCTTGTGTGATCTTGAGGCTCATTATATCGTATACTATATAGAATCCCATTAAGAAAAATTGAAGGTCGCCTTCATTTTTAAACAAATAATGCAGATGAAAACAATATCGTGTCCGACTCGTGATGAAGATTCTGAACAGATGTATGTCATTAATTTCCTATACCCGAAATCAAATTCTATTTTGGTTTTGTTAATGTACAGCTATTGGGGAGCATATAAGACTCGAATTAATATTCGGACGCTGAAAAAAGACGATAACTTTATATGAATAATATTTATATGAATTCGAGTAACTGTATGTTTTCTCCTTTTTTTAGGAAATTACGATCTACAAATAAGTTCTAATCATTTAAACCGTAAAATAAATCGTAGGGCAAGTGGTTAATATATAAATGGTGTAAGTCAAAACAATTACTTATTGAATGATGAGAAATTAAGTAAAAGTTCTACAGGACGGGCCATCTAACGTTTGGAATTGGAACTATAGGTTATTTTGAGGTTGGAAGGTTTGATGACATTTCCGATGTGACAGAAAGTTAGTTTTATGTTTGATATTTATGAAATGGGTCGCTTCTCGCTTGAACAAAGTTGGAAAATATTAAAAACTTATTTCCAAAGTGGTGAGTCTTCTACTCGAACTGTAAGAAATTGACGAAAAAAAAATTTGACAAAAAGGATGTGCCAAAAACGCAGTTTGTGGATCAATTTGTGAAGCGAGTTCGTGAAACTGGATCAAATTGTTGGATAAAACAATCCGTGTACGTACTCGTCCAGTGCGCTCAACCGAAAAAATCGGTTTTTGGCCATTATTGGGCCATTCTTCTTCGAAAATGAGCAAGGAAACGCCGTTACAGTGAATGGCGATCGGTACCGCGCCATGTTAAGCGATGTTTTGTTTCCCAAAATTGAAGAGGATGACATAGACGACATTTGGTTTCAGCAGGACGGCGCAACGTGCCACACAGCCAACGTAACAATAGATAAATAAAATTAAGATAATTAATCAAGATAATTAATTCCTAATAACTTTAATCCCCAAAATTAATATTTTTATAAACTATATCTTGAATAGAATAAAATGATAAGTTCTCATGAAATCATTTTAAAGTTTCTTTTTCTATCTATTATATTCATTATTATTTTTATTATCTTTAAATGCTGATGTCAATTGGCCACCTCGAAGCTACGATTTGACTGCGTTGGACTTTTTTTTTGTGGGGAGCCGTTAAGGACAAGTGTTACGCTAACCATCCAGCGACGATCGACGACTTGAAACATGAAATCTGAGTTGCCATTGACGAAATAGAGGCCCAAACAATCGAAAATGTACTGAAAAATTGGACTGATCGAATGAGATATTGTAAGGCTAGCCGTGGCAGTCATTTGAATGCTGTTGTCTTCCATTCCTAAATGGAAAGGCTCAATCTTTCTAATAAACTCATAACTCTGAAAAAATATTCATTATTTTTTTTAATAGCCGATTCAAATTCCAAATCTTAAATGGCCCACCCTGTATAAAACACGATAATATCGAAGGATGTTACGATTCTCTCATATCCCGCTAAAAATTTTTCTACAGATGTAGATTGACAATTCTCAACAAAGTGCAGCGATGCAACGGGGTCAGGCTGCATTCGAAGATTCAAGTTGTGGTTGACGGCGGCGAGCGACCGATGCCGCGCGGGAGATGGTTAAGTCTCGCTTCGCCGAGGTGTCTCGTAAAAGTGGGAAATGAGTTCGATGTACGCGTTCCATTCTAATGGGACCAGCGAGTTCAGCTTGTTGACTAGACTACGGATATTTGTACGCTTATAGCGTCTCCTGACACGCGGAACGTAGTAAAATAAAGATTCCGAGGAAATTTAGCACCGCGTAGAATATTTTTATCAACGCAGTAAAACACCCAAGTACGACACATAAAATCGTGTTTATTTTTTTGCTCTATAAACTCCTGTCGAAAATAGTGAGCATTCGGGACTATCGATCACGTTCGTAGACAAGGTAGCGTCAAGGTCACTTCCTGTCATTGTTGTCAGAAATTTTTTGGTGGAAATCGAATATGGTGTAGGACATGCGAAGTTAGGGGAAAAGTTTGAGTCATTATTTTACCTCTTTCTAATTTATTTATACAATATAGAACTTCGAATACTGTAACTATTGCTCACGTTCACGGAAACAGGCTGCGATTATTCATTTTTATCTTGGTAACTGTCTGTTGGATTAAGTTTTTTTGCTTTGATGTAAGTATGTGTTTTTGAAATAAAAATATCTCAATAATTCTTCTAAAACAATTTGAGGTTTCACCTGGGACTTGATTCGTTAAATATTGTAGAGGATGATTCGCCGAGCACAGTTTAAAAATTTACTAAAAAATATTAATGGAAATATTATATGTGAAATGTCTGACATCCTTGCTGGAGCTTCTATGTATAGAGTTTCAAGAAATATATTCAGAGTCCATTGAAAGTTTACTTTGGTGATACCTCAAATATTGAAACCCTGTGGAACTTCAAGATTTTAGGGACCAGAATAAGTAAGCTTCAGCGTGGATGATTTTAGAAAATTTCCGTGGTACATTGAAGTTGATGTCTCTATTAGATCAAATAGATTTTTGAGAATCTTCCGAGTTCTTTTCCTAAAAGTATTCTCAGTCCCGCCGACTTTGACATGCTCTGAAAATTGTCGAAGTTGAGTCGCCACTTTAGAGGCTAGAACTTTCTGCAATTTGACTAAGTAATCAGGACGGATAAGCCTTAGAGTAGGGGATGAGAAGAAGCAGGACACAGAAAATCTTGCCAACTAAGACTTCCAAAATGTTCTCAGTTTCGTGCTCTAGGAATTGTCCAAAAATCTCTGAAGTCTTTCGATTTGTTCTTCGTTTAAAATAGGAGAAACCTTTTGCGTATTCGCGAGAAGAAATTGGATCTACACAATCTCATTTGGCTGCTAGTTTATAGCACCAGGATAACTGTAGCGATTGCTCCGGTCTCATGCTTCGATCGTACTTTATTTTAATATTATTCCTAATTTATAAACCTCCTGACTTTATACCTCAAAACTTAATACAACATACGAAAATATTAAAAAATGAAATCGATAATTTTGATATGTTCATTACTTTTCGATTTAATTTTGACCATATCTTCTTATTTTATATATAAGACTCTCTTGATCTCTTTAAGTTTAAGTACTTTTATACCAGATTATTTACGACTAGAATGCGGATCTTAAAATAAAAATTGTCTGCATCGATCGCGAGAATTAGAAACCAAATTGAATGTTATTTCTTCCATTAATGATTTTAATAGAGGAGAAATCATATATGGACATCTTCAATTTTCATCTACTCAATTTTGCCATAAATGCATAAAGATCCGGAGTCTATCACATTACTTGTACAAGAGATGATTGTCTAAATTTCATACGGAACAAAATTAATTTCGCCATACTATTTACAAAATAAGAATTATGAATTCGTTAAAATGATTCATTATTTGATATTGTCATATTTCTAAATAAAATGTACTCAAGAAAAACTTCACTAGAAGAAGGAATAAGTTACCTTTCTATCTAGATCGTGTGTGAAATTTCGGTCGAATATTCTAAGTAGAGGTGTTAAACAAAGTGAACTAGTATTTAAATTTCCTTGGAATACCGTACACGTGAAGCCATTCGAGTTAGGTTACTTTATCATTGTGCTACCGTTATGGCGCTAGTAAAAGTGTTAAACAAAGGGCACAAAAGAACATTGTCGGTTGTCAACAGGTCTAATATAAGCTACTATTTTACACGTTTTCCAAGCGAATCGACGGAACAATCAAATCGGAATAATTCATGCTCCCGGTTTGAATCGCTTACAGCTGTTACAATAGCATTTTAATCTGCTCGAATAGCAGCGGTTTCAATGCAATGTCTCCAGACGCTGCACGCATTGTCCCAGGCGGCGTGGATTGTGTCGGGCGTCTGTCGATTGACATTTCGCGAATCGTCCGGTCGTACATCATTTAAACAATATGCGTATTGTGCGTCGCAACAGCGCGCGTCGTATTGTCAAGATGCTCGCGCAACCAGAGAGGTGAAAATAATTGACGTGCATTAATCTTGCACGATCGAATCGATTCGCGAAGAAACGTGTTGCCCGATTCACTATAAAATTTGACCCTTTGCACTCGGAGCTGCGAGGGTGATTCAAATGTAAACGGTAATTAACCGACTTCGAAAAAGGAGGAGGTTACTCAATTCGATCTGGATGTGCCTTTTTTCCGCTTTTTTTCTATGTATATTCACCGATTACGCCGAGATGGATGGACCAATCGGAACGAAACCTTTTGCATCTTGTGGAGTATGTTCCCGGGATGGTCCCGTGCAAAAAAATTTTACATTTCTTTATTAATTACGATTTTATTTGCGAAAATGTAGGGTGGTGATACCGTCGTGAACTCCGCTGAATGTTAGACATTAGGAACAGTAACGATGCGACGTCGTTACCGTTAACGATTGCGCCTTTCAGATAGTTATAAATTACGATTTGGAATGTGACGGCTGACAGAGATAAAAAAAAGTGTGAAATAAAAAAAAAACTTTAAAAAAAAATTAAACCGACTTCAGAAAAACGCACTAAAAAGTATAAAATAATTTCCATTTAATATATGTGAATACACACACGAACATACAAAATACAAATACAATACAATCAATACAATCTTTTACAATACAAATACAATACAATCTTTTCGGAGGCGGCGCAAAATTGAAAATTTTCGACACTGGAAATTACGAAAATCCTTAAATTGTTCTAAATACTAATATATTTATATTTAAATAATATATTTGTGCGCCGCCTCCGAAAAGATTGTATTGTATTTAAGTTCGTGTCTATCCACATATATTAAATGAAAATTGTTTTATACTTTTAAGTGCGTTTTTTTTTTAAGTCGGTTTAATTTTTTTTTTTAAGTTTTTTTTTGGTAGTGTACTCAGCAAACAGTTCCAAGCTGGATGATGGAGTGAGGTATTGGTGGTCAGTGTATTAGGGAATGGATATCAACTTGGTTAGCTCCTCCGCTTTGTTTTGTCCTCGGTACAGCAATGAGTGAACAAGAGGTTTTTAACCAATGAATGGGTGAAACCCTCGGAGATTTTAACTCGTTTGAAGGCACAGTTTGGTGACGAGTACTCCCAATGATGATGCCCACTTCTGACGCGATTTCTTCAGGTTCAACAATTGTAAGGAGGTTTGGAGAGATGACACGTCGTGGTTTTTTGTTTGTTGGCAGAGAACTGTTTTATTTGACAAAATCCGAACGTATCATACATTTGTTAACCAAAACACCATCGTAACGTATCAATCAATAAAATTATATATAACAACACAAATCAATAAAACTATATATAACAAATAAACACATGAAACGTTTGATGGTATAAACATTCATACATTCATACATACATTCATACATTCTTACACAATGAACCTGATCTTGTCATCTGCGAGACTTGACTTTGGGCGATCATGACTTTCGTTTTCTATACTTTCTCGGCCGCCCTTAAATTCTTTGGCCCAAGTCAACACTCGGTTCTGGGACAGTGTACCGTCACCAAACTGTGCCTTCAGACGAGTTAAAATCTCCGAGGATTTAACCCCTTGTTCACTCATGGCTATACTGAGGACAAAACAAAGCGCAGGAGCTATCCAAGCTGCTACCCCCTCCCTAATACACTGACCATCAACCCCTCACTCCACCATCCAGCTCGGAACTGTTTGCTGAGTACACTACCAAGATTACCGTTTATATTAGGCGAAGTAAAAAGTTCTGAGCGATTATAAATAAAGCGAAAAACGTTCAGAACTTTTTACTTCACCTAATATTTGAATCACTCTCGTATTTAACTCGAAAATTAAACAAATTTTCCGATCTAGAATAATTTCATTTCATATGATAAAATTAAACATTTCTTCCAACCTAGTCATACCTCATACAATAATACTTAAATATTTAGTAATTGGTTAGATACTATCATATTTAATGGCACAGAAATTCTAGTGGTGACTCTGAATCATCACTCGAGTGCTGAGGGTTAAATTTCGCCAACGCGCAGAAAGCAGAAAGCAAAAAGCAAAACTCCTTGGAGAAAAGCGATTACCAGCTACACATTATAGGTAAGGCACCGTAAAAATGGAACCGCTCCTTGACCAATTCGCGAACAGAGCCCGGCGTGCGCGGGCATATCGGAATTAAAATTCTTCGCGGCATGCGAACGCAAAGGGCCGAGGGAATTCGAGCAAATTAATAGATCGTGGCAGGCGCGAGGCGGCTAAGAGTCTCGCGTGAACGCGGCATAAGTTCTTTCTCGTGTCGCGCGGCGTGCAAAGCGAAAAAGGAACGTGAGCGAAGTGCACCGGGTTCTGTGGGTTCGCTGCATGTCCGGGACCGACGAGAGGGAAACAGCCGCCCTAGCCGTGACGAGGACCGCTCGAGAGGAAAATATTTTATTTCTCTCGTTGATTTCAGCCTGCGGACGGAACCGACGTGGTTCCAATCGAAAAATTAGCTGATTATTTGCGAAAAAATCAACTTTCTCATATCGACTTTTTTCAAGTGTACTATATAACTTTGCGAATGTTCGGCACGTTTGAAAACAATGAGATCAATTGAATTTTTTCAAAAATTACAGTAAAAGAAAGCGTTTAAATATGAACATTTCATAAGCACCTCTATTCAATAATATTGGTCCATCGTTTTTTTTTATCAATAGTACATTTCTAGTAAGTACTAGATAACTAGTTAATTTTTTAATTGAATTAATTATAACCAATATTTCTTGTAGACAACGGAATCCTTAAGTAAGATATCCTTAAAAAATTAACCGTAAAAACATACATTGATATTTTACTGTTATTATTTATTGTTAATTCAGGTTAGTTTAGGTGTCCCACGAACTCTGTCCACCTGAATTATTTTCGTCATTTTAAACAATATATGATACACAGCTCTTATATCCCTAGAATTCTCTAGGAATCTTATCAATAGAAAAATGAGCTTTTAAATCTGATTGAGTAATTCATTGTGTGATTAAATAAATCAATATGTATGTTACAGCACTCGGCATATTGGCAATTCTCCGCTCCAAAAAATTGCTTTATAACGTTTTGCGTACAGCCGCTTACCTAAAACTGGAAACATTTTGGACAACTCTCAAATGCAAATATAAAAAGTACGCAATTTCTGAATACGCAAATATCGAGATCAAAAAGTTAGTAAACATGCGTTGAATATATTTTCGAGAGAACAGTAACATAATTTCGTACAAGTGAACATAAAATTTAATAAACATTTTACGCGGAGATAGGTCGACGTGGACACATCAGTTAATTTCGAAAGCGGTTATCACAGAGCCGAACGATAAAGTTCTGGTAAATATAAAATGCGAGCAGCTCGTTGTTAATATAAAATGACATAAAACGACGTCACCCGTTTAATCTCAAATTCGGAAGAGTTAATATCTCGCATTTACCGTCGTGGCTATGCGCAATGGATACAAATGTGTTGTCGATTACACGAGCTGTTTTTTTTTTTATATTTTTGCTCTCGCGAGAGACTGTCAGCGATGGATTTTTTTAATTGTCCGTCGAGGCCAGACTTGGGAAAAGTAATTGCAATTAATCATCGAATTTAGTATTGCGGCTATGGTTGCCGGATAGAAATGTATTATCGAACGAACAATTTTTTTTTTAGTCCTGCGAGGATATTTACAATGGTTTTTTATTGTCACGCGTCTATTGGGTCCGAAACGCCGGCGCAATTAATCTGAAATTTAGTATCGCCTGGACTACAGCGGCCGGATACAAATGTACTATCGACTGAACATTGCTTCTGAATCATAACGAGCTCTGCATTGCAGTGCTTTGTTCAAGTAATAAACCCTTTACACTTCACGGCCGCTGGCGCAGCAACGCGCATCACTGCAGAGCACGAGCTTCGTTCGTGATAACACAAACTGCCTTAACGAAGAAACATTAAAATTTACGCATCGCCACGTCTACGTCGGAGAAACAACATTTACATTTGCGAAACAGCATAATAAATTTTGTCGTAGAGTTCCTAATTGTTTGCGCTCAAAGATCCAAGCGGCGCCAGAAATTTTGTTCATCTAATTCGTTTCTCGCTGCTGCTAGCGTAAATGTGCACCTATTACTGCGAGCGTACGTTTTACTGCGTTAATTTTTCCCAATGAGATTAAAATACGTAAAAATCAGTATTTTGCCCGGAATAAATTTGTACAATTCAATGAGAATGTATTCTCGCTGGCGAGACAAACAAAATTATTTATGTGATATTGTATTGCGGTGTTAATAATTAATAAAAGATTTATTCATTTAAAATGTGATAAATAAAAATATTATTTGTTAGTGTACTCAGGATTTATTTACATTAATACCTAGATATATAGTTTGTTTCCGCACGCTCGTATATTTCCAAATCTAATCCGCAGTAATTGGTACATGGCTCTTTTTCGTGCGCAGTAATACTTACGAAATATTATTGATTTTATTTTTTAATATTCTCTCGTGTTGTACTCCGTCTGTCCCACAATAATAGTAGCAGTTGATGAATTTCATTTGTCCCATAATAATAGTAGCAAAAGAAAATAAATGTAGAACGCAACATTTATTATCAGAAAACTGGATTACACATTAAACAATAAATTAAAAATACTACTCCTAATTTTTATTTTGAGCGTTCAGATAGTTACACTGGATTTTTCAATAATTTCGTTATTGCATTTTAAACTTGTATAATAGGATCCTTTGGCTGCAAAGCTTTGCTTTCCCTATATGTGTGAGCTAAAAATTATTGGAGCCATAGTTCTTCATTGCTTCCGGCATAACTTGTTGATTAAACAATAAATTAAAAATATTACTCTTAATTTTCATTTTGAGTGTTTAAATAGTTTCTGGATTTTTTAATAATTTCGTTGTTGCATTTTAAACTTTTAGGTAGATCCCCTTGGCTGCGAAGCTTAGCAGTTTTTCCAATAAAATTATTGGAGCCTTCGTTCTTCATTGCTTCCAGCATAGCTTGTTTTTTTCATCTTACTTTTACAATGGGTTGATATTCAACTGAAATGAAACAATTGATTTCAACCAGCGAATGCAATTAGAAAAATAGTTATAATTCGTAATAATTAGGTTCACCTAAAAATTGAAAGTTGTGTCAAAACAAATGACAGATGTCATGAAACATTGATTTTGATTGAAGGCTTCGCAACAACAATATTCCCGTTTAAATATTCACTTGCTACTATTATTATGGGACAGAGGGAGTATTAGGTTTTGAGGGCTGCCAATTCTTTATTCTATTTCTTGTATTCAGAACACATTATTCATAAATTAGGAATTATATTAAAATAAAGTACGATTGGAGCATGATACCGCAATAATCGGTACCAGTTACCCTACACTTCTCCAAAAACGAGAAAACATAATTGCTTATTAGACTTTATTATGTTCAGAATCATTTCCTGACATGCTTATCAACGATCTCCTCGAAGTTCCAACTACAAGGGTGACGCTTCTCGTTTTTGTAATCAAATCAGCCCTCGTGCCACGAGTTACTATGCACGCAAAGTTCAAACCGAATTTGCAGAAAGACTTTGCGAAGAAGTTTGCCAGTACACTTTGATGGGACAGCTGTAGACAGCACGGACGGACGGGCAAAGAAGGGCCATCGGATGGTGGGAGCCGTTGCTCGTCCCGTTTGTTTTTGCCGTTCTCCTTTTTTATCTCTCGCTAATGAAACCATTAAACATGTCGTCTTAGCGAACCTCATTTCTCAGGCGATCTCATTTTCATCTCGAGCCTGGGGAACTTGTCCCCGGGACTCGTTTCACCTTTTCGTTCCACTTCTTCGCGCGAAACTAAAAGCCTTGCCCTCCGAGAACGGTTTTTCGCTGAAATGGCGACGGCGATTTAAGTCGCGTCTCCGGGAAAATTGTATTACCCGATTCAGCCGTGTGAAAATTGTACTGTAAATCCAGGAAAGTGAAGAAAAACAATTAGGAATGCAGCCTGGCGACGCGGGTCTATTATCTTTGATCTTAAACACAATCCGGGCGTTGCGTACCGGCGAGAGGGAGAGAGAAAAGACACGCTTTAATAGAAACGCAGTAGCCAGCCATTTTCAAAGGGACTCGAAAAATTATGTGACACAACTGAACCAACAAATTGTCTAACTTTGTCGTGCGATCTCCTAAGGTGGCCTGCTCACTAACACTAAAACTGCATGTCTGCTGAAATTAGTATTCGAAAATCGTTATTTAATTCCCTGAGTGCTACTTTTCTAAGATGGCTGGATAAAAGTTCTTCTATAAGATGAAGGGCATAAGATTATGGTGGTTCGGAACCCACCTGAAACTGTAGGTCCCGTCGCTTAATAACCATCGCAGTTGAAGAAGCGACGTAAAACAATCAAACAGAAAAAGGGCATAGGATTATGGACCAAGTGGCTAATTAATGAACGTCAGTTTGTAATGAATGAACAGAGACACTCCAGTGAATTACAATTATCCAAACTTATTATAGGATCATCGAAATACCACAAAATACAAATTGCCGATCTCAAGATATATAACAATATTATATTTTTGTTATTATTATTGATAATTAATGTAGTGCCGAATTGGTTATAAAACAAAATTTGTTTAGCGAGACATCTGTGTACTCACAATAGAGTTACTGTATAACTCTGTATGAACATTACTTTTCACAGTAGCTCACAAAAATATGCATTCTTTTTTCGAAGTTTTCAATTTTTTAAACATGTTTGCCGAATTCTAAAAAGTACACGTTACTAACCACAATACACAACTACCATAATAATATGAACATCACAACTTCAACATAAAGTCAATATAAAATTTTTTAAAAATCCATTTGCCAGTGAGAAATTCGGAAAAAATTGGCAGTTGTTGTGTGTGCTACCGAGTAGAAATGTTTCTAAATTTTTTAGGAGCAGAAGAAATGGAGCATAATTCGTTGAACCGTGCTCGCTCTGTAACTACCCTTCTGGTAGGGATAACAGCTTGAAACTTGCTACAGAGGGATCCTTATCGAATGGAATGACCAAAAATCAATTTGGTTTGGTGCATCATAAATTTCTTCGTTTAATACGAAGTATGTCCATTCACTGAATATCCTGTTTCCGCGTGCTGAAAGGTTCGATCGTACTCGCAGCCCTTCGCATTTTATATTTACGAAGAAGTTGTAAAATGTAATGGATTTTCTACTCGAGGCACCATGAACGTAAAGAAATCGATTCTGATATTTTTATTGCGATTGCACGCGATCGGAGTCGCCGGACCCTTAATATTGCATTACAAATACTTTTCTTATCGCGCCTTATCTTTTGTCTGTCGCTGTAAACGTTCTTGCTGCACAGAGAGGAAAGCGAAAAACAACAAATTTCTACCGTTGCGTTGGCTTCCTCGTACTGACGTCCACGTGAAATGACTTCCTAGTAAAAAGGTAACTCGAAGACTGTCCTGCTACGAATTCACGCCGGAAGGGCAGCCCTACACAGAGCTCCGAATCATTCGAAATTTAACAAACCGTGGACGGGTAGTTTCTTGTCAAAGTGTTCCTCGTAGTTAACAAATTTCGCGGCTAATATACACTATGTAGCGTTAGTCAAGATCCAAGGGCGTTGAACGCCACACGGTAAACTTTGTTTCGGAGCTGGGGGTTGGGTTAGCTTTGAACGAACGGCGACGAGGCGATTGTCGAATCGTGTCCACGGCTCTCTTTAATCGCGTTGTCAGTCCCAGGTGGCGAAATTACACGACCGGAACATTCTGCACTCTTTATATCGCGAAATCTTCAGAAATTTTTCTCATCATCCTTCTTGGATTACACGTCTCACATTTCTTAAAGTTTTTCAGTGAAAATTGGAAAAAATTCATTTTTTTTGCCTTCAACACGCGGTCGGTATAGTTTTATGCATTTCTTAATTAGCAAATGCATTCATGAGAAATAATGAGTAGGTGCATATTAACACTGAACTTTTTTATTTTAAAATTATTGAAATAATATAAATAATTTCATAAGTAATGATTGTATAGATATCTTTAATAAAGCACGTGCTACAATAGGAACAGCACAAAGTCTAAATAAAATCATTTTTGGTCTTTTAATTTTGATAAAGAAACATGTACCAGATATATTTAAGGCTTGATAGGCTTAGTGTTAAAGCAATAGACAAGTTAAAAGAATTTAAGAGTTCCAATGTATCATTATCTTCTTATTAAAATTAATAAAGGTACAAATAAATTTTGTTTTTGGCTCCAGTACATTGTAATCGATGCAGACAATTTTTATTTTGCATAAAAATCTGCTATTTTGGTTTTTGTTGGCACAGTGAAACAGTCAATGCTAGAAAACCCAAATGCGAACTGGAGAACATTTCGAAATTCACAACAAAAACACCACTGAAACAGCCCCGACCATGCAGCACGAATATATTTGCCAGAATTAGTACTGGTGAGAATATTGATGCGTTTATACCGGGTGGTTCACGACAAACAGGCCACCTGAATAACTCGATTGCTTTTGAAGATAGAAAAAAGTACATGAGACCCAACTTACTTGATATCGAGGCGCTCGTAATCTGATGTCATTAATTTTTTTATAGGTGGAGACGTCAAGGAGATATGAGGGTCAACTCTGTTTTCTTAAATGGAATGTGGTATTTTTTAATACATGAATCGATGCAGCTGGACATTCGTTACAAAAAAAAGTACTAACCTATGTATGTCGAAAAGTTAGTAGCTCAGGAGATATTTCAATTCAAATAACTCTAAAATACCATTACTGGCGTGCTAAGACCTTACACGAGTAAGTAAACACTAACGTCTTACATTAGTACGACAGTAATAATATTTTAGAGTTATTTGAATTGAAATATCTCCTGAACTACTAACTTTTCGACGTACATAGGTTAGTACTTTTTTATAACGAATGTCCAGCTGCATCGATTCATGTATTAAAAAATACCGCATTCCGTTTAAAAAAAAACAGAGTTGACCTTCATATCTCCTTGACGTCTCCACCTATGAAAAAAATTAATGACATTGGATTACGAGCGCCTCGATATCAAGTAAGTTTGGTCTGATGTATTTTTTTGTATCTTCAAAAACAATCGAGATATTCAGGTGGCCTGTTTGTCGTGAACCATCCGGTATTGCAGCATATTGACGCGGATATTGACAATATTATTGATCGTGTAGAGGCCACTTAACACCTATGAATCTGTAGAAAGTGTTCTTCGTAGCACAATAAATCGAACCAAAAATAGGAACAATATCAGTGGCCTATCACAAGTTACAAAAGTTACAACAGTTAATCAGCTAGAAAGAAAACAGTCTTCCTTCACCGCACCTGGATCACGATCGTTCTATGATTGAGATAATAATATCAAGCTCATAGAGTTCATTCTCCGGACAGAGCTTTTCCTCTTTTCTCCTCTTCCCCGAATCCTCTTGCGGTTCGAGCACTCGGGGGCAGTAAGTTTAGATACCGGGATCGCCCGCCCTTAAATACGTTCTAACGGTTATCGCAGGGACCGGGAACGAAGAAATTGCAACGATGCTATTTGGAATGGTTTAAACCCTTTCGCAGCCGTTGCAGCGAGTTCTCGCGACGATTAAGAACGAAGTTTCCGGCGGGCGCGTGGGCGGGCAATTCCGCGCGAGGAACAGGGGAAAAAAGAATAATTTAACGGAACGATTTAACTACGGACGGGCAAGTTTTCGGCCACGAGCCGACGCCGTTTCGAAACTCGACCGGGGAAAGCTAATACTCTCCACAGTAAGCCGAGACTTCCGTTTAAACGACCCCCTTCTGTCTTTTTCTGTTCCAGGTAAGAGACACATTGCCACTTACGAGGCTCGAGGAAACGCTGCGAGTACGTATGCATTAGGTTGTCAAGTGTGCTAATTTTGTTCCTGTAGTCAGCCATTTCAATCAGCCATCTTGTCGTTATCGTTGACCCTCAATTGGTAAGGTGTTTACTCGAATTACGAAGTATCATACTAGGACTTTTCTAAAATTCTTTATAAATTTTCACAGACACGTTTTTAAGTGTATAATTTAAAACCAAGTAATCCAAATGTTCTAAAGTAGTTAACGGTACCGCAGAATTAAGGTTGAACTTGAATTTCAAGGTCAACAATCTTTTGTTGGAGAGATCACTGCGCACCAGTTAAGGGTTAACCCTTAGCGGTCGAGTGGCGCCTCTGAGGCGCCATTAAAAGTCGCTGTACCATTATTGAAAATATTGTTTACATTATTAGATATGTAGGTATATAATCAATTACTGAACATTTAATTATTTCATAAACTGTAATATCAATTTCATATCCACCAAATTTAAAATCTCATAAAAAATGGCCATATTTTAGGTCGGAAGAAATGTTTAGTTTTCGAGTTAAAATAGCTCCGACCGCAAAGGGTTAATATACTATTTTCTACATTTTTTGATATGAGGACGTGAAGCTATACTTTGAAATTCAGGAATAGGCTGACTATGTGCTTATTCAAATTTATAGATGTTTGTTAGTAAACATTTTTTTATTTTTATGTAATTTATTTTGATTGAGAAAGTCTGTCTATTTTTCCATTCGTGACTCTCACATTGATGACACTGAAATGAAGTTTTATATGTAATCCCATGTTGATAAATTTTCAATGAAATGTATTAAACACGTACATTTATTTTTCATGATCAATGTGTGGATCATTGTATGATCGTTTCTGATTTCTCGAATAATTTTTATATTCACTTTTCAACAGTGTGTTGATGTTTTATATATTTTTTTGTAAAACAACAACTCTAATCCTTATTTTATTCCCTTACAAATATACACTGACTTCATTTTATAAATTAACCTTCATACGTTTCTCATGATAACAATTCGTCCCTTTTACTTTTTTAAATATTGTTAAATGATATGTTATGATGATACATAAAAATGAAATATAGCTTCTTCATTTAAAGTACACATAAAAAAATAAATGAAGTATTATCCTAAGATAGTTTACGCAACTATTTCTGAGAATATTTCTGAGTATGAAGGTTACAATTTCAATTATAATTTCAACAAATTCTGTAACAGGTAAGCAACACTGGTTTGTTAACTTTCATTTCCTTTTCTTCATTTTCCGAGTTACGATCCCTAAATAAACGATTTGGTTCCCAAAGAAATCGCTACTAACTAATAATCTGCAATGTTTTCTCTGAATTGCCAAGAATGATTAGCAATGACATAAGAGTGGCACCATATTTAACAGCATACGGCTTGGAGAATATTGGGAGGGAAAGAACGAGGTTAAAAAATGAAGGGTACCGTAAGGGAGAAAAATGAACAAGGAAGGAGAAATTATGTGGCCCGGGCACGTAAGCCTTCATTAATTATCTACTGGAAAATTAATTATAGTCCCTGTTCAAGAAGCTCTTCTTCGATGTTAAAAGTATGAAGGACTAAAGTACTGTCATGGTGAAAACTTGGCTTAATTGTTCGTGAAATTAGCAAATAATTGAAAATGAGGCTGCAAAGTTTTTCTTCGCTTTGAAGATCGTGCAAATAACTCACTTGTTAAGAGTGTTGCACGATGTATACGGAATGTCCCAGTATTCGTGGTACGACCGACGAGAAGATAATTCTACATGAAAAGATAATCTACGACAAAGTACACTCTTATTTTTAAAAAGATAAGCTTAAAAGCTTGCAAGACGCGTCGTTATTGCATACGTCACGGCTCGCGTGTTTAGCTTCAGCTTACCATTTCTACTTCGTCCATATTTTTGTAAGTCCCTGAAGTTATTTCTGCAACACAATACGTGCATCGTTGAACAAAATTTTATAAAAGGGAACATTAACAATCTCAATATTCTATACAAATACTTATTAAGGCTATAACATTGAAAATATTGTAAAAATTGCTTTTAAACATTCTTTTTGTTATAATCACGTGAAAGTTCTTTTGAAACCATGTACTTATATGTTGTCCTGAATAACTTCCTAAAAGTAAACTTTATATTTATCGTATGTTTACATTTACCGCTTACAATTAGACGGAGAGAATTTCACTTTGATTTAAAAGAAATGAATAACATTTACATTTAATAGGCACTGTTTAAAATGTTATTACCAGTCTGTCTTCACATTATCCGACAATGGGTTAATACATTGTAAACACCTATAAACGCGTACCTAGCGTCCGTAAACGTCTCCGACTGTCAAAAGATTAAAGATACCGTCGACTTAATAACGGCTAATTACCAATCATTTGCACAAACAGGTATAATTAATTACGAAACTCATGACAGCGTTCTGCCAAGGATTTATAATCGCGAAACGACTAAAAGGGGAGCGCTTTCATTCCTCAAAGAATTCTGCTCGGTGAAAGCCCCCTCTGCCGAGTAAGAAGACAAACACGAAGGATATCCGTTAATTAAGCTTCTTTGTCTGCCAGGAAGATCCTCGGCAGTGAGGCCGCGACTGCGAGCGCATTTCTCCACGTGATATTTTCATACTAGTCTACGAGCATTCACGCGTGTTAATCAGACATTTTCCGACTGCGAAGCTATTGTTCGTTACTCTCTCGGCCATTGGACTAGGTCTCAATATCTCCCTCCTCGTTTCCTGAAGGGAAACATTTTATAATTTGTTGTTATCTAAAAGACACCTCTGTCGATTTTCTTGTCAGGATATCCAATAAACATCGTTACTAGACTTCGGGTTTTATGCATTTATGAGTAGACAGTGGAACTTTATGCAAAATTAGAATTTTTTATATGAATTATAACAAATTGGAATGAAATAGAAACGGACACGCAACTTAATACGTTTGATAGGTTGAAAATAATATAACAGTATCTTTAAATTTTTTTAATATTTGTACCGATTTAAATTGCACCTACTTAATTTTTGTATAAACATATAAAAAATATTTAAAAATATAAATATTTCAGACAATTGAGAATATCGAAGCATTGTATATGTATAATAAATAGACTGCGGAACTTTATGCGAAATAAAAATATTTTACAACGATTGTGGGCAGCAGGAGTTAAATAGAAATTCAGTTCATCCCTTAATAGATATCTTACATTGAAAACATCATTACAATAGTCTTAGATTTCTCTAATAATCTCTCACTGTGTGTTTTAGATTCCACCAAAATTCACAATCCAATTTCACAATCTTCATAAATGCATAAAAATCCGCAGTCTAATCATAAATTCCGATTTGGTTCTTGTGAATTGCAATTGACAGAAACAATTTTTATTTTACATAGAGATACGCAGTAATTACTTTACTTTGTCATAGATATCTGGGAGCACTCCTATCAAGGTTTCAGTTACCATCATGAAAGTTTCATTTTGTCCATTGTCAACGAAATGTGTATCGCACGAAAAAATGTTATGCTTTCTTGCGACTTATTTTTACATATCGAATCATGCCCTACCCGATTGTACCACCCTGTATCCATCAATACTGTTACCATTTCGTGGTACGTAAGCACAATTGCAGTGCTTTTCAACTGTTCTTAATAGACTAGTACGGTTACCTACTATGGAAATAAAGATACATCCGTGGGAGGGGATGATTCTACCTTCTAAAATAAGGAATAAATTTTTTTAGTTTGAAGCCTTGTTTTTTCGAGAAAATCAACTTCGAAGAACCGTCAAGTTTTCGTGTAAAACCTACCCTAAGAAATAGAATCAGTAGGTCATACACAGTCCTGTTTGCTGAATTTGCAAATTCGGTTTTCTCGAACACAAGGTGTCAAGCAAAAAAAAAATTAATTCGATTTTTCCGACTTATTTTCTCATGTAGAATCATCTCCTCCATGGCTGTACCATCAATACCGAGCTACCCTCTATAATTCAACCATATAAATTCGTAACAAGTTCCGAAACAAGGACGGGGGAGTACGTTGCACCTCAAAAGATTAATTAATCAAATTATACAATGATTCTCAACTTCTGAAATAATTCCTTCTTTTTTCATGTCCGCCTCATTTTTCATGCTTATCGACCAGCATGGATCGTTTTCGGTCTCGTGCTTCTGTCTTCTTTATCCGCGGCGGTCTCCTCGCTTATTTCGCGTCGCCATTACCCAGAAATACCTCCGAAAATCCTTGCCTCGCGGAGTCTATTACTTCTGTAAAGAAGCTTTCACACGGATGTCTACGTGTCCCCTTCTACATATACGTACACGCGTACCTCGGCTGTCGTTCGCCGCTGTGTGCGCTCGATACACAAAAGGAAAAGTAGTCGAGCAATTTCCGCAATTACTTCCGTTTCCGCGCAAACGCCCCCCTTTCTTCCGTCGACGTTGACGTTCGCCGCTTTTTTGAGGAGTCGTCCTATCCCAATGCCTTTTTTTTCCACTTTTATTTCTATCCGCTTCTTTTCATTCTTTATTATTCCGACGTCGGCGGACTCGAGACGCGCGCTTGTCTCTCTCTCTCTCTCTCAAGTATTGCCGCGACGAGTTCCTAAAAACCTCACTAATTAGGACGCGACGTACAGTGATCCCAATCGAAGAATTAACTGTTCATTTCAAGTGTCCTTTCTAGTGTATATCACTTTGTAAATGTTCGGCTGTTTTGAAAATGATGGGATCAATTGAATTTTTTAAAAATTACAGTAAAAGAAAGCGTTTAAATATGAACATTTTATATAAGGGTATCAGGGTATCTTATTGACGCCCTGCAGAACCTGTTTAATAATATTGTTCTATCGTTTTTTTATATCGATAGTACATTTCTAGTATTTAAGGATAATATTGTCTACAAGAAATATTGCTTAGAATTCAATTTAAAAAAATTAATACTCGATTGGCTAGGAAGAATCGTGAACGTTTTATATAATTGACAATGAATATTTAAAAAAAAATGTTTATAAAATATACAAACAAAACTAAATAACATAATGAAATGTTAGTTCCTCGTGTTTTTTTTTTTTAAACGTAGAATGTACATTATACAATTTTATCATAGTATTGATTAATCGTCTTATTTCTGAACAGGTAGTAAACAATTTAATCTTGCTGCTAAAAAATTAGAATTCGAATGGAACCCGTACGAACCCGGGTCAAAATAGACCCAGTTCTCGTCATCCGTGGGTTGAGAACCTATCCTAGCCGATAGCTATCTATGTGGACATTAAAATGTCCGGGCTCTGATAATAAATGTTTCATGGTTTTAATGCTTCGTGTCTTAGGTCAGCGGTCGGCGAACTCATTAGTCAAAAGAGCCAAATATCAGCAGTACAACGATTTAGATTTCTTTCGAGAGTCAAATTTCATTACGTGAACCTTGTTTTTAGAAGTTGGTTAAAACTAGGTATCATACTTTATAATAATCTTATTTATTGATAAAGAGATTGCGGGTCTTCATGCATTTATAGCAAAATTAAGCAGATAAAATTCAAAAAATTGTTGGGAAATTTTAAAAATTGAAGATGTCAATATACTATTTCTGCTCTATTCAAATCATTAAGGGAAGAAATAATGTTCAATTTAGTTTCTATTCCTTGCAATCGATGCAGACGTTTTTATTTTGCATAAAGATCCGAGTCTATTATAACCAGACTGCGAATCTTTATACATTTATTGAAAAATTAAGTAGATGAAATTCAAAATTGTTGGGAAATTTTAAAAATTGAAGTTGTCAATACACAATTTCTCCTCTATTCAAATCATCAAGGGAAGAAATCATGTTCAATTTAGTTTCTATTCCTTGCAATCGATGCAGACAATTTTTAGTTTCAATGATCCGCAGTCTATTGATAAAAATAGAGTAGAAATTTCTCTTCATTTGAATTCAGATATAACACACTGACCGATTGAAAATTGTATCAGAATACTATTAAATTAAAATAAAATAGGATTATTTTAAACACGTCATTCGTTGAAGTGTCGTTCTCAGTGCCGCGCATGCGGCTCGCGAGTCGCAGTTTGCCGACCACTGTCCTAGACCAATGAATTCACAAATAATGCTCTCAGAAGCGTAAGCAGAATTACTCAGAATGTTGATCACGATAAAACATTTCGAAGTCGTTCGAATCGATGAGGTGGCCCCTAATCCATATAATTCGCGGATAATCGTCCCGATTCGTATCTCGGATTGGATCACAACCGATTCTCCCGAGAGAAATGCGCTTGGCGAATCCTTAAAGGGTTTGATAGCTCGCTCGAGACCTTTTCGCTAGCCCCGGAGGCAGGGATCGTTGCTCCGCTTTATCAGAATTCCGATGAAAGATTGTGCCGCTGGATTTTTGCGGGAGAATGGGGGGGGGGGAATATTTTCGAGCCAACCACCGTTTCGACTCTTTATCGTTGTATTATCGTCCCCGCTGATTTTATTGAGGTATATACGAGTGGATCATCGCTGGATAAATGGTTCGCAGTTCCGCGGGAACGGTGTGGGTAGGAGGGAAAATCGTTTAGCAGCTCGATTCGAAGAGACGTTTTATCGCGGGAAAGGCTCGCAGTGATACGAAGAACCGAGCTCGCCGGTCATAAATTGCTTCGGGTTTGATTAATTGCTCGCGGCAACTTATTTGTACCGTGAATTTGCATAATTAAGCGAACGCTTTTCTTGTTTATTTGCCGCACTGACGTCTCTATCGTGCTTAATGGGAATGTTAATGTCGGCCCGGGATTTGTGGCCCAATAAAAATAAATAATAGTGTAATAATAATTTACCGCCGGATTCACTTTCCGGGTTAATTGAAATGCGTAACTGGTGCTTACCAAATTAATTATAAGCTCCAGGAAGTGGTGGCTTACTATTTTCACTCGATATTTTATCGCTTTTACTGGAAAATTGCTAAATTTTATTTCGAACAAAATGGGAAAACAATATTGTTTGTTAACTTATTTAATGAACATCAGCTTGGAAGTAATGAATCAGATTTCACAAATCGAACAAAGAGAGCAATACTTTGTTTAATAAGAATTCGATATACAATGATTGTGTATAATATAAATTATTCGCGATTCAATTTAATATATTGGCTTCGCTTTATTTAATTTTACTAATTCGAAGACCTACATTCACCTGTTAACGTCATAATGTGTCAAATGGGTAATCTGAACCAATATGCCCGACTATTGCTCGATTATTCTACTGGAAAGTGAGTTTTTTCGATCCGCGGCACAAGCGCGATTTATTTTCTGGAAATTCTTGCATCGCATTTAATTCTCGAGCGCTGCTCAGTAATCCTAACAGATGTATTATGCATCAGATTTATCGAACATACAGAGTTGTTATTTTTCATCAGTGCCAAGCTTCCCGAATGGAAGAGGGGCTCGGACATCGCTAATGCAGAACACAGCAAATTTCCGACAAGCGAGAGCGCATTGCAACGATACATTTTCACGGATCGGGGGCGTATTAGCGCAATAAATAAATTGAACCCTCGTAATTTCTGGCACATTCGCGTCGGTCTACTAACATCGGTAACTCAGTTTCTAAACGGACCGCTTTGGTAACGTTAGTCCGAATGAAACCTCGTTACACGCGTCGGCGTAATGGACGGTTCATTTTTATAGTCATTCTATCTATGTACAAAAGTTCGGAGCGTTTCCAACCCTCAGCAGTCAACGAGTGACTCGCCACTAAAAGTGTTGCTGTACCATTATTCACAATATTTTTTATATTATTAAATATGTTTGTATCTAATCAACTACTACACATTTAAGTATTGCATGACATATTATATCACATACAATTTCATATACATAAAATTAGAAAATACTGAGAGGGAGAGAGATTTCTAAAAAACAAAAATAACAGAAACCAATTCAGATGTTTATTCATAGGTTTATTCAATATCATGATAAGTTACCTAAAAGACTGCAAAAAAGTAATGAAACAGAATGAAAAATATTGAATTAATATCTTAATAGTGTGAAATAAAAATTATCAAAAATAAAAAAATGTAAAAGTTAAACTGAATATTATTGAGAATATCATCCATCTTCCATACTCAGTTAATAAAAAAATCAGTATCATCCTGATACGTCAGAAACCATTTTATTTTACTCGAAACACACACCTATTATTTAAACCTCAATAAAAAAAGATCATATATCAAGTTTTACGAGGTCGTTAAAAAAGGGGAAGCTACAGCCTCCAAATCCGTGGTACATTCAGTGACGGAAAATAGTTGAAAATGTTTCCAAAAGCATTTTAGTTGGAGAAAGCGTATCTTCAGTTCGCCATATACTATGCTGTTCAAAAAGTTGTTAAAAAAATAGCTAATTTATTGTTCAAATTCATTTTGGAAAATTGTATATGTACGGTTCATATGATTCTTGGCCAAGGATCCAGAAGCTTAGTAAGTAGCCCGCGGATGTTCATGCAATTTTCAATTTTTATAGACAAATTTGAAGAAAGTGGCATACAATAAAATCCTATTTTTAATGGGAACAGCCTTTGTAGATCCGAAACAAATAAAAACCTTACTAAATTCTATCGTATTTTACATTCTAGCATTTTTTGAAAATGTAGAAATTTATCGCGATCGGAATTTTGAAGAATAAGGAAATATTGTTATCGGCGCAATGGTTCGATCTTTAGTTACAGTAAAATTCGGGGGAAAACGACAGGTGGTGTTTCGTTCTGGACCTGCTAGAGGACTCACCAGAATTTTACTATAACTAAAGATCGAACCATTGCGCCGATAACAATATTTCCTTATTTTTTGAAAATATTCATAAGCCATAAATGCAGATAGATCCGCAGTCTATTGATAAGCGAAAGACCACATTCGATACAAAGTACAATAAATTTCTTTAGAATGAGTTGTTATAAATGGTAATTGCTCTCGAGACAAGTTGCGTTACCGCGTGTGATTCGGTATCGCCAGCACACACGTTCCCCGGTTATAAATTACGAACGTAGTCGAACTCCTTCGGCCCTTCGCCGCGAGTATCGTCCTTAAGGACAAGATAACGATCGCCTCGGGGCATGTTTCGATTTTCCGGTGTCTCGCGACGAACAAATGACCTCGGCAAACAATTCGCACGCCTCGCTGATAAGAAACACGCTTCGCCCGACGCGGAACCGCAAACTACGCCGCGACGCGCGACGCCCGGAAATCCATCGGATGTTTTGCTTAATCGCGAGCAGTTATCGGGCCGGTAAATTCTCCTGCTTCTACGAAAAACAACGTTCTGATTAGTTCAATCTTCTTCGAGTACTTTGTCACTCACTATTTCTTCGTATAATTTAATTTATCATTCACGGCATTTTTTTAGTTGCTGTGATCACTATTTATTCATATATATAATCAGTTCCATAAAATAGACTTGTCGATGTTACAAATTGAATAAAATTGTTTAACACCTTCCCTAGTAAGAATCTACTAAATACGAACATTATTCCCGTCGTTACGGTCGAAATAAAATATGGTATTATTCTTTTGTGGACAATATTCAAGCAGTAAAATAAATCTAGACATATCCCTCTATCTGTGATCTTAAATGACCTTGAGTAATTATAGTCACTGAATACATAATGGAAGCGACTACCACCGCAGATTTTTTATTTTACAATTATTGAAATAATAAAAATGATTTCGTAAGACATGATTGCATAGATATTTTTAGTAGAGCACGTATTACAATCAGGGACCAAAAGTAACAGTTATTCTAAAATTTTCTACGATAAAAATCATTAATAAAAAGTTGATTATTATTGAAATTTGAGATAATATACATAAAATATAAAGAAAAAATTCGAAGATCAAAATGATTAAAAAATATCGATTTTTATACTTTTTGGTTACAAGTAACATTTATTAGTGTCCAAAAAATTGGATCCTCCTCGATAACTGTAATCGATGAAGAAAAACTGTTTCGATTGCTAAAAGCAGTTATCGATGAGAGAATTTTATTTCGATCGCTCAGAACAGTTATCGATGATCGAATATCTTTTCACTTGTTCATAATAATTATTGATGAGAAAATTCATTTCAGTTGCTTATTTAATTATTGAGTTGTCTACTCTTTTCACTTGTTCATAATAATTATTGATGAGAAAATTCATTTCGGTTGCTTATTTAATTATTGAGTTGTCTACTCTTTCTCGAATGGAGCAAGCCTGTTAAATTCATTGAGAAGGTTTCGTACAACAAGATGGAAATAAACTTCTCTCATTGATAACTGTTATAAGCAATCAAAATAAATTTCTCTCATCGATAATTGTTATGAGCGATCGAAATAAATTTCTCCCATCGATAACTGTTATGAGCGATCGAAATAAATTCCTCTCGTCGATAACTGCTATGAGCGATAGACATAATTTCCTCTCATCGATAACTGTTATAAGTGATCGATATGAATATAATGTTTCTCTCAACGATGACATTTACCAACAAGAGAACAAATTTCCGGTTGCTTATAATCCTTATTTGTAACCAATACGATTTTAGTCGATGAAATACTTGTTATTCCATGACTTTTTTTTTCTTTTATTTAGTTGTAACAGTTAGGGTCCCTGTTACAGTAGGATTCGCGCAAAGTCTACATAAAATCAATCTTGTAATGTTTATAAGAGAACATGTACCAATTACTTTTAAGGCTCGGCAAGTTTAGTGTTAGAAAGAGGAGGTCCCGTTACAAAAAATGAAAAGGTCACCTTAAAATTTCTAACAAAACGATAATATAAAAACAAAAATATATTATGACTTATCGTATGAACCTCACCGAATAAACAACAAAGATATTTGAGGTGCAAACGGTAGACGACTCGTCCTGTATTTTCCAATTTTTCTAACAGTGGAGAAAATCGTACGGCAAGGGTTTAAACCGAAAAAACCGAAATTCACAATGTGTCCGAGCAATTTAATTCCTCTGTTATTTCGCACAGCTTCCACGATCCCTGGTGGAAACGTTTTTTCTATAAAAAGCGCACACTCTAATTCACATTTAAAGAGGCATATTAGATTTTCACGGGTTCGCGGCTTCACCATCGTCTGTTCTATCGCTTAGCCGTGTTCCTGCCTAATAACTGCCGGCCCATAAATTGTTTAACGTTTAACCTATAACCTGTTCAGTGATCCATAAAGCCGCGTATATGGAGCGACGGTAACGCGCGGTCGGTCATCATCCCAGAAAATCGCCCGAGTTTAACTCTTGTTCGAGGAGAATAACTCGCTTCTTTGCGCGATAAGGAATTGATATTACCGCTAACGCGTTGTTTAAATTCTTTACATTGAATTTTTACGATGCAATACATTGCAAACATTAAAACACTGCGTACCTTCTCTTGTGCACAAATAACTGGACATTGGCTTTAACTCTAAAGAATATGTTGATTGTTACAGTGCTTACTGCAAATAGGATGAAACTAAAAGTTCCATTTTTAGTGTAAACCGTTTTATTTTGTTTTTATTTTGTTCAGCTATATCACGATGGTATTGTTTACAAGCCGTCAATATATAGATTGAAAAATATTATCATTCAGTAATAAACAATATTATACATGCATTACTTTAGAGAATTATAACCATCACAAAAATTAGAGACGTTGATCATAGTAAAAAATTGAAAAGAGAATTGATAAAAATTGTAAAATAACAAAGAAGTATTTCAAAGAATTACAAAAACTGTAGAAAAGAATTAATTAAAAACCATCTGTGAGATTGGGTCAAAATTTTATTTACTATACGAGTTGTTCCTAATATAATGAAAGATACAATTGTGTAATGACAAAAAAGAATTTAATGAGATTTCTAGAAGAAATTATCCAGCAAAGATATTGTTTCCTGCAGAGATTAATGTAAAATACGCGAATGATAAATTTTCAGAATATTTAATGAGGTTTCAAGGTTTTCACCGTGAAATATCAGCGGATAAAAAATGTCTTGTCCGCTTGATTTTGTTACATATAATTTCAATAGGAAGTTTCATTTAAATTGGAAATGATGAATCGCGTGATGTTATCCTGCTGGCATAATTCACCTAAAATTAAGTAGACCTCGGCCAACACGCGATGTACACGCGCGTTACTCGAAACAAACATAAACGTGTGTTCGCAACTGACAGACGCGTATTCTCAATTAAGGGGCCCGGTAATGCGGTCCTGCGGACGAAATTTCGAAAACCCTTCGCTACCGGTTTAAATTTAATTCCAACGAATCCCGTGTTCACCGAATCGCGGCACAAACGACTGTGTTTGCGTTAAATCAGTTCTCTGTTTTCCTTTGAAGTTCCTTCATGAGTGTACAGCAGGTGTACCTTTTTTCTCCTGGAAAAGTAACTGATCCCCGTGTTAAACAAAACGGACTGCTGTCTTTTCGAGTTTAATGGTACAATGGATAAGTCAGTTAAATTCAATGAATTCTGCAAATGGAAAAATTCTTCAGTCGATTATGTGTAACTGATCTGCAAGAGGATGAATCCAATTTTCATACAGAACAGAAAACTGTGTAAGCTTAACTGTTTGTGAATATGTTTCACCAGTTTTCGCGTATTCAAAGATTTACAGCGCATGAAGATGTTTAGAATCTTATTTAAATTAAATTAAATTAATGAAATAATTAAAACAAATAAAATTAATTAAATGAATTAACTTAATGGAATACAGTTTTGTTTTATTCGGAAGTCATCTAAATAGTATTAAAGACAGTAATATTTCACTCATTCCTTCTTGCCTCTAAGATTAATTAACTTCCCGATTTTATAGGGAAGTTATTGTAATTAGTTATTTAAATGCTTTAAAAATGCATTCGACACCAAACAGGAAGCCATAATGCTTCACAGTAAATATTCAAATGTGTTTGGGAGCCTCGATAAATGTGTTTTGAATATCGTTGCTCCCTTTTTAGCCTAATGCACGTTTACATTACACAGTTCGATATTTAACAGACTTCGTTTCCTCGAAACGCACTAATTGCCACTGTATTGAGAGCCCTCGCATTTTCATTTGCAAATAAACAGAAGCGTTACATTATGTGTAAAAGTGTACGGTTTCGCGCGATGACATGGAAAATAATTATTCCAGGCTGTGCGTTTTCAGCATGCTTGATCCATTAACGGATCAAATTCCGATTTGCTAAACATTCGCATGTGAATGATGATAAGACCAATCATTGCCATTCAAAAACTGGCGCGGTAACGAATTTAGCGCAACACTTGCCCGAGCAATGAACTTAACTAACGACCATCGCCGATTAATTTTCCTCGGGAACGCTGCGGAGCGGCGCGCTTAATGTCCGAACACGTGTCCACTCGTATCGAGTAAACCCATGGCGGCGCGTTAAACTCTAAACGAAATTCGATGGTTCGGTTGTTACGATGCTCACGCCTCCGCAATATTACTTCAAGGGGATTTTGCTGGTATACGAGCGTACGGATTTCCTTAATAATTCGTTTCGAGACAAGGTATTTTCTTGAACACCTCTATTTAGAGGAGAGTAAATGTGAAGTACCATTTACCATTATAAATGTTAAGTACTATTAGTCCGAGAGGGTTTTTGTGACAATACTCATTATTTATATAATTTTATGATATTCAGAAAATTCATTGCTATACCTCATTTCTTAATGTAGTTTGAACCATATTAATTTAGGTGATTGAATATTTTTGAAACAATTAAACAATGACACAAATACATTGGTAAAAACTTCATTAAAAAGCAATTAGAAACAATGAAGGTTCCGTTTAAAATGTTTCATCCAACTTGAACAAACCTGTTGAATTTATTCAATAAAAACAAATAGGAGAATACAACGCTCAATTGCTTTTCTGTTATTCGACTGTTCGTCACCTTAATTTTAAAACGTTCGATAGAGAGGGTACCCAAAAATCTGAAACTATGGTCTCAAACTATATTCTAAATAAAAATTCTTGTATAATTCTTGTATATTCTAAAGGAAAATTCTTGTAGAAAGCAATGCTTAAAAAAGAAAAGAAGAAAACAATCGATTCAAGATTTAAGTATCTTCGAATATCTCGGAGACTAAGTCCGAGCAACGGATACATATTATATGTATATAAGAAAAAAATCTGTGCCTTTCTCCTAGAAATTATGATGTATTTGGTATGTAATCCAGTAGATTTATACCCCGAGGCGGCTGCAGATCGAAGTTTCGATCCTGTAGGATCAATGGTTCAGAAGTTATACTTGCTTAAAGTTGAGCAACCTGCAGTGTTTTTGACAGATAAGGGCGCCGCCATATTGGTAGTGATGGTCGCGCACCGCTTACCAAGTTAGTTGCGATTAGGTTGGGGGGGGGGTGAAGGACAGGCGGTTCTGTTCGGTAAGCGGCTCGCGGTCGTCACTAGAAACCAATATGGCGGCGCTCTCAGTGTCAAAAACACTGCAGATTGCTCAACTGTAAGCAAGCATAGCTTCTGAACCATTGTTCCTACAGGATCGAAACTTCGATCTGCAACCGCCCCGGGTACAAATCTACTGGATTACATACCAAATACATCAAGTTTACCCAGAAGTTGTTCAAAATGGTAACTGTGACCACATATGTCCAGATCAAGGTCATTGGACCTGGGTCTTTCGTCAACATTTACTGAGGAAATTATCGCGAGAGACATCGATACGATTCGAAAAAAAATTGGAATCAGTAAAAATACAGAATTCACTTAAACACAGAATTAATTTAAAAAATACTAGTAATCCAAATAAATAATTTTGATACCTACTATTGAGAGAATGACGGTACTCACCACGTAACGGTCACCGTATTATGTCGTACACTAGTACACTTTCCGTGTCTCAGTAACAAATAATTCGATTGTCATATTCACTCGCGGAAACTCACGTGCGTTCATTTTCACTTTCGTTATACTAATGATGCCGCGGCTGAAACCTTGGGTCCGCGAGGGTCGCTGGCACGGCGGAGTGGTGGGGTGGCTATGCTCGCGAATTTTCGGAGAGAATCCCCGACGATCGACGATTGTCCGCGAATTGGGACCGAAGCGGTGGGGAAAAGCTCGGTAATTGGTTCATCGTCCCGTCGTTTAACCCTTCGAGGGTGGGGCTGGTGCACTGAGTGCGCCAACGATCGAATTTTAACGAGAAGATCGAGAGTTATTTTGTGCTCATTTTCAATAAAACCGTTCTTTTGATAATGTCTGAATTATATTTAGTAATGTACCTACATGGATTTGTCTGAATAGCTGATGATATAAAGTCAAAACTGAGTAAAACTGACCCAAAACAGCCTGGCGCACCGAGTGCACCGCCCCACCCGAATAAGGACGCGAGATCACCCCACCCACGAAGGGTTAAATATGGTGAGAACCTTGCGGACGAATGAGAACATTGGTTTTCACACCATGCACGAAAATTTCCCTTCGAAACGTCACGTTCCGAGAACTGGCCCACTAACGTACCAATACCTGCATATAATATGAAAACCTGCATGTAAATATTCATGTTTCTAAGGGAAATTTTTCAAGCCAATCATAGTATACAATCATAGAATTTTCAAACGTTTGAGGGCTCGAATGAAAATTGGGGGATCGAACTTTATGATAGGAGCATTTGGGTTTAAAAGAAACACTAGAGAATATAAATAAAATTAATATAAATTAAAGTACATATGTAAAACTATTGCTTTATATTTTCTTCAAAGACATGAGTAATAAACCAAAATTGATTCTGCTACATTTCGTATTTTTGTAATGCATTCTGCATAAATACCCAAACAGCGTTTCGCCTCGGAGCGTAACGGATGAGACTCATTCACAGCTGAAAAGAAGTTTTCACTTTTAAAAAAACGCTTGTTATTGAGCTCGTTGAATTCGTCTCGACGGCTACTAACCAATGCGCAAAAACATGATACATAACTATACCTACACATAAAAAATTGAAGGTGACCTTGAGAACTTAAAGGAAAGACACCGAACAAAAACTTTGATCGATCCACACAAAAATACAAATAATTAGGTCTATTTCAATGCTTGACATAAATTAAAAAGATGTTCATGTTTTAAAAAGATCTTCGAGATCGAAAAAATTTGTTTAGAACACAGCGTATGGTGGATCATCGTGGTTGTGGGATTTCCCTCGCTTTTGCTTATTTCTCTGCGAAGTACAGGGCACCGAGCGTTCGCGTTATCGCGCAAAGTATCTTCGCCACGGCGGAACAGCATGGTGTGATAGGTGGGGATTATGGTGGCCAAGGGGTACCGGTGCAGGAAGGGCTGCGGGGGGCGTGTCGCGGGGTGTTATTTGCGTTATTTATACGTCCCACGAGCATCGGGTCGGTTTATAATCGAGCGTACCCGCTCGACAGCCGTGATTACACATCGTTATCCTAGTTTACCCACCGGAAATGACGGGCTCGGAACCGCTCCCGAGCGACCGATAGGACCAGGAAACACGCTCCCTGAGGCATTTCCGGGCATGTCTACGAAGGAGGCCACCTTCGGCCTGATCTTCATACCCCTCGTCCCTTTTCACGGCGCCCTCTTTTTCGTTTCGCAAACGGTACCCTTTATTCTTGCCCCCTCCCCCCTCCCCTGGTACATATTTGTTTTCCTCAATTTCTATTATACAGAACCGCGGCTCTCTTATTTGCACATCGCGTTCCGTGGGTCTTTAGCCGCTCTCTTGTTCTAGTATCAGGAAGCGCGACTAATAATTTGTAGTTGTTAGAGAAACAACAAGCTTGATCTTTTAATATACTGAGAGAAAATATTCTAACCCATATCTAATTTTACAGCCTCTACGGTACAGCAATTTCACGCTCCACTTTTATATAAAAATTATTTTGTGTCTTTACTGCTGTAGAAGTTGCAACAATACAGTAACTTTGAACAATTTTTTGATCGTGTTATACGGGGGTAATCATCTAAATTAAAAAGCACTATTTATTTTTTTTTTTATTCTTCATGTCTAGAAGATATGTGGACATTGTTTCATATTTGTGCAATATTCATTATCCCTACGAAACATTAGAGTGTGGATCTTTATGCAAAATAAAAATTGTCTGCATCAATCGTAAGAAACAGAAGCCAAATAAAATGGTCGTTCATTCTTTAATAATTTCAACAAGATGACAACATATGTATATGGGTATTCTTGCATTCATTTAATTCTTTTACTGTTTTAAATTGCATGTTTTAACATGACTGTACTGTGTTTAACAATACAGATTGAAGAATATTTAATTGAAAAATCATTTTAAAACAGCTTCATTGCAACAGATGTTTACAGACGTTTCAGACTCCTGCAATTGCATCAGCTTGAAGGTATGTTTTTGATTTGGGTTAGGTAATGGAATTGCATTACCTTTCATTCCAAAAATACACTTAATGCAGTATCATCATAAATGTTACAAACATACGTCTCCTTTAATGAGAATAACAAGAGCTCTATTTAATTTAATTCATTTATAACCTGCACAGTGCACCAGATGTAAATTAAAAATCATACATCATGTACATTCACGAATGTGCCAGCTCACATCTGAATGTAAACGAATGTTCGACACAGATTTTTGTAATTATTGGGATTTATTTAGCAGCAACGAAAATGTTCCCATCGATTTCCTATTTCGCTTAACGGATTGTTTATATTAATTCGCCAGGCGGCATGTTTCGTCTCTGCCGAGTCGTCCAGCAATAACGTTTCGCTCATCCCCGTCTGTTCCACCCTGGAAAGCGACATTGATAGTTTCCGGCCTCAAGGTTTCAATTTATTCTCCTCGAGCTCAAACATACGCTCGCTCGTCCGGAATTTAATTATACTCCGCAACATCCGATCGCCGGGAAAAACCGAATCGATTCGACTGTATTACAGGCGAAAAGGTGTGCCAGGACCGAGCGTTAATTACGGAACGTTATACTCATCTCGCTGTCCGCTTGAAAAACATTCTCGTTCCGGCTGCAATTTGAACGTATCGCATTCCGCGCATTCCCCAAACAGCCGAATTTTACGATGTTTTATTAAAACACGACGCAGATTGTTATTGGTAATTCGACCAGAGCTTCGCCCAACACGTCAACCGAAAATTACGCTTTAGTTTCGCAGTGGATTTTATAATCTCGGTCTGCGTTTTATCCGATCCAAGAAATTCGATATTTTCCTTCACGTTTCGATTTTACTCGGTTTCAACGATATTGAAAGAAATGTTAATGTCTTCGACTGATATACAGGGTGTCCCAAAATTCGTATACTTCCCAGAAATGGGAGGTTCCTGAGACCACTCTAAGAGACATTTTCCTTTGCACCAATGTCAACTGCGGCTTTGTTTAGGAATTATTAACGAAAACCACGGACTAATCAGAGCGCGCCCTGGGTCGCCGCGCCGCGCCGCCACAGTGGTCTAAAACGCGAAATTTAGTGACATTTTGCCCAAAAACCAACTGTATCATATAGATATCTGTTGAGTGTTTATTGCTTTCTAAATATCCATCAACCTTGAAAATGAAAATATTAATAAAATTTAATAAAAACTATTACTGTAACAAACAATTAAGGTTGGAAGTTTTGAAGATAGCCTTTCTCATGGAAAAAATTGCTTTTCTACTTTAAGATGCCCTGACGATCCTATTTAATATTTTCCTTCCAATTTCTTTTTAAATTAAAGGTTTATCTTTAAGCTGTAAATTACCATTTGTCAATTGAAAATTAGTATTTGTAATGCATTAAAAATGTTACGCTAAATGTAATGAAGAAAATTTGCAAAATTATCAAGACTTCGCAAGGAATATCTATCGAGTCATAAGAGGTCATAGAATTTGACAAAATGGATAGTTTTCAGCATATACTTTCCTGCATGTAGTCATGCAAGAATCATTTCCTAGCTCGTCCTATATCAAAAGTTATTATTGTTCTCGCATCCATCGCCGGGACTCCGTGACGACTAAGAAACACTTTAGACTCTAAACACTTCAAATCTTTATGCTATGCTATAATTTTTTGAGCGTTATATTCTATGTTTTTTCCTGTTTATTTAAATTTTGTTTATTTATGCATTAGTTCAGTATTACCATAGTTTAGTGCAGTGTATATTAATATACAAGGAGAATTTTAAGCATAATTCTCCGAACGTTGTATACGTTTTAAACAATCATCTTATACGACCGTTTCTCCCACCAATATTCGGAAAAAAATGCTATCAATGAATTCGTTTGCCCGATCGACAGTTTCAAGCCTACTCCAAACTTATATTGTTGTCATTTATTAAGAATGGAGGCGTTCCGTACAAATCTGAATTTATTGTATTTATTATTGTTTACATTTCACTTTGTGCTTTATACAGGTACCATAGATTGTGAATTTATAAGGATCAGATCAATTTTCTCCGGAGGCTTTGTAAAATTAAGAAACAAATTTTATTCAAATAGCGATTTCTCAAAAATTTAGAAGAGTAATATACTTACTAAGCTGAATGTATTCCGTTCCAAAAAAATTTGCAAAAAGCTGTTAAATTTGTATATATGTTTAAAAAATAGTAAAAAAACCTATTAAATAAACGAAAAGTATACCACATTATACATTGTTAAAAAAGATTACACGTTAATATCCTACACCGCAAATTTCACGTCGATATCTTTAATAGCTTAGAAGTTATACCAAAATGTCACTAAATTTCGCGTTTTAGACCACTGTGCGCCGCGCCGGCAAGCGAGTGTCGGGGGTACGCCGTGACATCGCAACGAACAAGAGTTTCTCGACTATGTGAATGCTCTCCGATTTCAATGAGCTTTGGATATGTGGTCAAGATCATTATTCTGAACAACATTTCTATTTAGACTATTTGGCGGTTGGCTTTAGTTTACAAGATAATCGTAAAAAAGAGAAGAAGCAGAAACTGATTGTATTAAAAACTCACTTATTCAGCCGTAAATCCATTTGCTGCTTCGAAATGTGTGTCACTGGATCACTCGGTGACGAACTGCACAGATGTCTTCAGGTATACCGGAAGGTAAGGGTCATAAGGCCAGGTCGACGAATTGCACAGCCGGTGGTAGATAGTTGGTATACTAAGGCCTAAGGGATGCGCGGTCAAGTCGACGATCCAGAATTTCAAATTTCCAGAATGGAAAATATTTGATCGGTTCAAGTTCATTGCTCAACGAAATTTTCATTTCACCTTAAAATACCGAAATTACTTTCTTGCCATCCCAATATAAATGACTTTATAGAAACTTCGCACTTGTGTTCTGCGCCACACAGAAAAAAATGAAAACAAACGTAAATAGTACACATAGCGGTCTAGAGTGGGCAGTCTCTGTATCCGAGTGTCAACAAGGCACAAGAACAGAAACGATAAATCAGCAAAAAGTACAAATAGGAAAACAGATTGCGATTTGTACTGCCCGACAATAATGGAACCGTTCTGTCCGGAACTGGAGTACAGAAAACGCATTAAACAACAATTCTTGTTTTTGCACAGTTCACACAAAACATAAAGGTCATTTAAAAAGCACTTACAACAAGATATAATAACACAATTCACGCGACTCTTGGCCAAGAAAATTGATAATTATAATCCTTCATAATTTATAGGATGCACCGCAATCCCGTGAAACGCAACAATGAATCAATCTCCTTAGCTGTGCACACGCGACTGGAGCGTGTCAAAACGTAATCGTTTTTCTTCTATTCCATCCATTATTTATGCGGGATAACGTCCGGCATTAAGTGAAATCGCTCTATATTATTTAACAAAAACCTGTATCCCAAGACTATCCAAACCAATAAACCAGCACTACTGACTACAGAGAAGTCCGTAAGTTTGAAGTATAAATTCCCGACACGCACCTCGGATGATACAAAGTTCACGCAGTCGAGCTAACGCTTCTTACATTCGCGCACATAAAACGCCGGCGCATTATCGCGGCCACTAAAAACTCTTGATTAAGCCGTCGGAATTGAATTTTCTTTGCGGAATATCGTATCGCGAAAAATATAAAGATAAAAAAGTTCCGAAGCCGCGGTGTAAAGCGTTCTCTTGGCCCGAGTGAACAAGAGAAAACGGAAGAGAGTGGAAGGCGAAGTGGAGGACATTAAAAATTCAGTATACTCGCGAAAAAATATCTCCGTGGCTTACTTGGCGAGACCGGGCCATTTGTAACCGCGATTTCCGGCGGTTTTTCCTTTTTTTTATTTTTCGCGAGCGCGCGATTTTCGTGTCCGGCGAGCTGCGCCGCGCCGCTCGGAATCCACGGCGTTCGCGGCCGCCTAATGATAAATCCGCGCGATAAATCGCCACTTTAAAATATCTCGGCGTACGCGCGCGATTACGCCGCGCCATTTAATGCGCCTGTTAATCGGGCTAATTAATATTCGGCAACGTCCGCGGCACGGGCCACGCGCCGCGTTCTCCGTAATGGATGCCGATAAATTCCATTGGCCGACGCAGTGCTTTGCACGACCGAGTTCTGCACGATCCGAGCATTCTTTCCCGGAACATGAAACAATGTTGTCTCTGTGAAGTTTGTCTCTCAAGACCGCACGTCGCGTTTTATTAGACGATTGCGAAAGTTCCTATCCGGTTTGAATATAAAACGCGAGGTTTGTACCGTTACCGGTTTGAACCCTCAACTGGTATATTGAAATCACTGATGACCCCAACTAAATTTCTGTATACTAACTTTCGCTATTATTTTCTATGTAAATCTTAAATATCAAGTTTCTTGAACTGCTTTGGAACGTTTGGATGATTTAATCTTAAATGATATGCTTAGAGATATCTCAGGAAATTTATACAGAATTTTAGAAAGGTCCTAGCACGACATTTCGTAATCCGAGTAAACACACACACACACGTTGTACCACTTAAGGGTTAAAATACAAGTTCTATTATATCCCGGAGCCATTTCTGAACCACACCAAGTTTTATTTCCGACCCACGCCAGGCTTTCGTCGTATAGTATACTAATACAATCTAGATTTTTTATTCTTTATTACAACAATCGTTGTTTATTGGTATGTACACAAACATTTTCATCCGACTTCAGAGATTTACATAACCAAATGAGCATTAAAAATAAACTAGATGAAGATACCCTTAAACTAGGTAAAGACATATAGTATCGTTTTTCTATTTAATTGTTAACAAACGTGTAATAGATTCAGCAATATGGACAATTTATTCATATTTATCTCGAACCTTTTTTACCTTACCGTTTCCCACTACCCTAACTGTTAAATGTATAAACAATCAAAATTTAAACTCGTTTTTGGTTGTTCCGAAAAAGAAATCGTCCTTGAACAGATTAATTCCATTGTAATTTAAAACAAAGAAATTTTTAGCTTTTAATTCACTATTAATCCTATCAGCACGAATTAGCTCATTATCATTGTATATCATAATCCAGCTAAATGAATAAAAAAACACGAAATTTCTTGATTACATTCAGAAAACGGTCAAAATGAGTTTGACGAGAAACCATAGAAGAATCTTTTGTTAAAATCCATTGTATGAGATTGATGTTCCACGGAAGAAAAAATCTTTTGTGCTTTATTCGATCATAGTTCGAGGTAACGACGGCGCTTGTTTACATCGACACAAGAATCACGCGTATATTAACGCATATTGGCTGCAGGAGGGTGATCGGTCGCGATCGATATATCTGTGCATTCCTCTCGTGCACTGCCGAAGTGCATCGGGAATTTCCCGATTGGAATGCCTAAAGTTCCACAAGTAGAGCCATCGGTGGCGTTATTCATCTATCGTTCACGGAAGGGGCTTTACTACCTTTTGCCGCGTGGTATTCTCGAGTCCCTGATCGATCACATTTACCGATCTTCCTTGGCCCGCAATCCTTGAACCGTTCTAGCCGCTGCAGCGTTTTCGTTTCTCGATCAATCATTCTCGTGATTTCGCCGAGCATTCTAATACTGACCCGTAGACTGTAGGCAATTAGTATCACTTTTGCTGTCCAATTTCTAGAAACTCGGATTAAATAGGAATTAATTATCCCGATTAAAACAGAAATATTAATCGCTAACATTGTAGGCTGTGCGTATATTTTTTTGTTGCTCAGAACAATATAATTTGTAAGTATAAAAAATTAAAGTTTAAATTTAATTATATTTTAAAAGTTTGAATACAATTTTATTGAATTTGTCACTACAAATTTTAGAATCCTAAATATTTCTGTTTTTTTTTATAATAGTTGCAGATTTTTAATTGTGAAACGCCCTTTAATGTGTGCTGATCTATTTTCCTATACCTTGGAAACAGCAATTAATATAAAATAAATGTTTAAATTCTCTCATCTTTAAAATGATGATGCACTGACCAACAATATTCAATTGACTACTCGAAAATCAGGCATTTACACATTTTCACAAGTGTGACCTGTATATAATCTTTAAAATGGAACAACTTCCGATTGACAGATTCATATTCAACGATATGATATTCAACAAAAACATATTTAACTAAATCTGCATGTTACAAATTGTAATCTTTAATTTATCTTGTGTCGAAGTGTTTAATCATGAATAAAACTTCGTGTATTTTCAATACCGCTTTATAATAATCGTATAATAAACGTATAATAATCGAATAATCGTATAATCATCGAAAAACAGAAAGAAATTAATCTACGCATCTGCGAACTCGATTTCGTAACGAGCCAATCAACAAGTATCTACTTAATGAATGGAGATGTATTACGGACAGCGCTGTCAACGGCTTTCGAGTTAATTTCACCTGATCGATCGAATCGATCTGATAAACGACACACGAAAGCTTAAACCAAATCGCTACACGGGGAAACTAATTGTTTCAGCCAACGCGTTCAATCTACAAACGTTCTCCTTCGAAAACAATTCGTGATTTAGCTGCACGTTTAACCGCACGTTTCTAGATTGAACATCAGTCATTTAGATAATTTTCGATTACTGAAAGATTGAACGAGTTTGCAGATAAATCAATGTTGAGAAAAGGGATACAAATCTATTAACCCGTTTAGGTACACAGACGTCTCAGACACGTCACACGTTTCTCATGATGTTGTACACGGCGAAGTAAAATATTGCTTAACATTAATAACAATCATGACCAGCGACATGTCTATTGTCATTCCAGAAACAGACTTGTTTTGAGTTTATAGAAAAATTCATTGCTGAGCTCATCCAAATAATAAGTTAAAAAATAAATAAATAGTACCTTTGGTCACGTCGAAGTAAAACAATGCTTAACATTAATAACAATCATGACCAGCGACATGTCTATTGTCATCCTAGAAACAGACCTGTTTTGAGTTTATAGAAAAATTCATTGCTGAGCTCATCCAAATAATAAGTTAAAAAATAAATAGTACCTTTGGTCACGTCGAATACCATTTCACTCGTATGCCAAGGGTTCAATAATATTAGTTAAAAAAGTAGAAAATATTAAAACACTATTCAACAGCAGTAACTTAGATAATTTTCGATTACTAAACAATCGAAAGAGGCATCTAAGTGAACATCTGTAAAACGGATACACAAATCTATTAAAAATATTACACACTTGAAAAAAAATAGGAATTGTTAGAATCCTTTTCAATTATAAAATTAAAACTCCATTTAACAGCTTTGCGCGGTGCTTCTACTCGAAGAAAATATTTCTCCGAGAGTATTTAATTCCTGTGAACCCGATATAATTTAAATTTCACTAACCAGCCTTTACTTGCTCCAAGTTTCGGATTTCTATTCAACTATCTGATAAATTCTAAAATCCCTCTACGCGTATCCAGAAGAAGCGCAATCTCTAAAATTTCTTTCGAATTAGAAACTTTTCGATCGGTCGAAACATTTAGTAAAGCAGAGTGGAGCGAGTAATTTTTAATTACATGCTTTTGCTTTTTGCTATCCGCGATTTCGCATCTCCTCGCAACGTGTTTCTTCGCTAACGAGGAAATATGTTCATCACTCCCAAGTTTCTCCATTATTTCATATTTACGTCACACTTGCTTGGCGAGTTTATTTTGACGACGTAGTATGTCTGATCACCAATTACACTGCTCCATTTACGCAGAATTAATTTACTTGGAAAGAATATTAAGTAAAAATGCTTGATCATTACTGTACACAGTATTAGACAGCTAAGAAAGTTCTTGTCTTTTTAATCAATCGAAATAAATGTACAAAGAGGATCAAATAATAATTCACGAAATTATTTCCAACGATGTGACAACATTCACATTTTGTGAATTAATTAACTGGTATTTAGACAGCGTTTCATCTCTAAAACGGTTCGATTTCGCTGATTTCGCAGGTTGTTGTCTAATTACGTGAGACAATAGTTGACTAAGCTTCTGTTTAAGCACACATACACTTCTTGTTAATTAATAGTATATGCGCGTACAGATTAATAGTGATAATACCTATTATAGAAGCAGTGCAAACTGTCTTAGTTAAGTGATAATTAGTTTGCGAATATCGTGCACTTATGACTCGACAGTGGATTTTTATGCAAAATAAAAATTGTCTAGCTCAATTACAATACACTGGAGTGAGATAGACAATTATTTTCTTAACATGCTTAATAGATTGAAAATAATATAACAATATATTTAAATTTTTCTAGTGTTTTTACAGTTATAAATTACACTTATTCATTTTTATTATAAATGCATAAAATCCAAGTGAATAAGTACAATATAAAATACTTAAAAATTTAGCGAAAATTCCAAAACGTCGATGTTGGGAATATTAACAACATCTTCAGACTATTAAAATTATTAACAGAAAAAAGACATTTCTGTTTTGCAATTGAGGCAGATAATTCTTATTTTCTATAGAGACTTGCAGGTTATTGATAATTTTACTCAGTATTCATAAAGGAAATGCGCGATCTAACAAATTTAACGTGACACAGTTAAAAGCATTCCGACTATTTTTTAATGTTTAATCCACTTCATCGAAGAATTCTGAGATTAACAATGCTAAAAGCGCTTCCGCACGGCGCAGGACTTACGTTAACTTCCATCTTAGGTAGAATTGAAATCGCTGTCCGGCAGGAATATACTATCAGACTATTCGCGGTCTAATGAATTTTCTGTAAGTAGTTAATTAACTTCAGCAAAAATCTTTGTCATCTCGCGAACAGATGAACTCGACAAGCACGCTTCACGTTGTTACGCAATTAGTAGAGTAAGGGACTCCCTGAAGTGGTCCAGAGTTTCCAGATCTTCTCGCTCGGCTGGCTCCTCCACTTTCTCGTACACCGTTCCAACCCCTGTGTCCCTTTCACTTTTACGATCAAATAACGTGAACAATAGTTTGCGTCTGTTTGAACACGAATACGCATTGTCGTCTTGTTAACGCCAAAAATTCCTTCCATCGATTTTATCGCTGACTCTCGAAACTTTCTGCGTTTTTCAAAGTTTTCTCAGCGTTTCATCGAAGAATATCCCTTGACAGCATCCACTAACTAACTGAACTAATACATTAGAGCATCAATTATCCGAACCAGTGAATCAGAGATCCCGAAAATACAGTCTTCGATAGTTAAAAAGAATGAAAGATCTCCTTAACAAATAAGTTTTGTTAAACTGTATATTTATCATTTCTACCTTTTATCATTTCTTTCTATTTATCGTACGTGCATCAAATGAAAATACACAGAAGCAAAGATATAATCCAATTAAAAATGACAGATTAAACAGAAAGAAATACAAAATGAAAACATTCCGCCGTATAATACCGACCTGTTTCAATAAACAATGATTTCGTTACAATTACATGGCGTACAATAAATTAAAACAATACGGAACAGAACAAACTAAACTGAAACAAGCAAAGTGATAAAAATGCAATCAAATCGCAAGAAATTGAAATATTTAAATCTAAATGAAATCGAGAACATTGAAACTCGATCACGGTACACGGAAATAAACCGAAACTGAATGATTTAAAGCAACGTCACTAATAATGAAGTTCGCAATACGCGTACTGTATTTTTAATATAACTGATTCGCACATCAAAATTCGTTTGCATTCGTAGTTTCTGGCAATTAAACCATAAACCAGCACAGCGACTCTTGCCTCGAAATTCTCCCGGTATGTTGGCAATAAAGAAATAGGAACATTGACAGGCTAACCAAAGCAAGCAACGTAGAAAACATAGATCGATAGGTCTCCATAAAACCGTCTTCATAACTCACCGAAAAATTCGCAAGCCGGAGCTCGCTGTCCCCATTTAACAATTTACCGTGGAACGGACTCAGGTTCTTCGAGGATCGAGCACCAGCTATCGCGTGCCACCAGAAACGGGAATCCAGGCCAATCCAGTCGGGAATCCGAAATTATGTGTCGTGCTTTCAGCCCGATTGACAGCCTCTCCAGACTTCCTCTCCTCTAAATAGCTTAATATACCAAACCGCGGGACATGGAGAAGTACGCCCCCCCCCAGGTAATCAAACATTTTTCCGATATGTGTATTTCGCGATACCTTATTTCGGATTCGGGAATGGAAATCGAGATACAGCAGAATTCCTTCCACGAAAATAAAAATACGAAATACTCCGTTCAAAAAGTTCATGAAATCTTCTTTTTTCTCCTGGATCGACAATGCTCCGACTATTTCTCATACTCACTCGTTTCATCACTCATGAGTAGACAATGGATCTTTATGCAAAATAAAAATTTTCTACCCGAATACAAACTGGAGTGGAATAGAAATTCATTCTCTTTCTTAACCTTTACGATTTATTTTACGATGTCAGTGACCAGAACCTTTTTGTACTTCGTAATTTCCTACAAAAGGAGAAAATGTTTATCTGTTGTTTGCTTATATCAAAACCGAAATAGAATTTTTTTTCGATTCCAAGGAAATTAATAGCATACATTAGACTGTGTTCAAAATATTCGTCATGAGTCTGACACGATGTTGCAAGGCAAGGGGTTAATCATTTTAATAGGTTGAAAATAATATAACTGTATTTTGAAATTCTTCTAATGTTTTTACTGTTTCAAATTACACCTACAAATTTTTCTCAAAAATGCATAAAATCCGTTGTCTATTCATCACACCAAATCTCATCATGACACGACTGTTCGGTCGCATGCGGCAATTTTTTTAGTACGGTTTAGTAGTTAGTAGTCGATGTCACAAGTAAAGGTATGTCCACAGTGAAGCAACAACGAGCAATTTTTAGTGGGTGTATCATGGAAAAGCCGCCACTTTGACAGAATAAAAGAAGAAGTAGGCAACAAGAGAGTCATAAAAAATTTGCTCGATGCTGCGCCAGTGTGGACGTAGCTTAACGCGGAATAAACCTACCACGAGGGGTGAAATGACCCATTTTAGATTTTTTATTTGGCGATTATTGAAATTGTAAAGGTGTTCCCATGGGAATTCATTGAATATATTTTTTGACTCCAGTATAATTGTAGTAAAAATCGCACTAAATATAAATAAATTTAATCTTGTTATTCTTATAATTCTATACACATCACTTTTGACGGTAGGTTTACTGTTAAAGAACAGAAACTTAATACTACGTAGAATTAGCTGCCTTGTTATTGTATAGTTGTGGGATCAATTCAGTTGCTAACTTCACAATGTTAAATAATCCTGCAAGTAAAATATTTTCCATCGCAGTTGACCTAACCCAGACCTTGAATGACCAGAGTGGTAGGTCACTGTGCGCGTCATAAAACGTCCTATTAGATAGAACATGGAGGTACTTGTACTGTGAATTATTCCTCACCTTGTACAGGTATAATATCCTAGAGTGTCTAAAATGCATACAGTAGATCTGAAAAGTATTTGAACAATGAAAATCCAATTTCTTTTTCACGCGGATATTTACACAGCAGAAATTTTACTCGGGTAACACTTTCGTATATCTTGCAGTAAATTGATAAACAAGTACGTCTGAACTCCAGTTCACATCTCGAAAATCGAGGTAGGAGATATGGTAAGCGTCGGATATCAGAGGAATGGGTCTCTCTTCAGGGAAGAGAATCTACTTTCGATCCTCGAGAGTGAATTGAAATAGGAACACGCACACACGCTGAATGCCATGCCGTACGCAGAAAAGTGGACGCAATAAAATTGCTAATCCCACGATAAACACATCGAATAGTGAGCCTACGTTTCCCGGCTGCTTTTTATGCAGCCGCAGTTCCCATTCAGACTCTTCCTGTGTACTCCGGCTGATAAATCGATCGTATTATTTTCCACGATATATGGCATCCCGTGGAATTTGTACTCGATTTGCGGGAATTGCGTGAGGAATCCTTCGGGAATTCATAGGAACATTGCTCCCCTACAAAAATGTTATGGGAGTATGTTGATCGGTGATCTCAATCGAAAAAGTCGAATTCTCAAAATTATTTGGGTGGTATACCTTCGGATCAGGGGCTAGACTTAATTTACAATTCTTAGTCGATTGGTACCATTAGTAAATGATTTCTCTTCTCTAAATGTTAAATTAAACGAAAAGTTCATTCTTCGTGGTCATTTAATACTATTAATAATAATGCAACTATTTTTGCTTCTCAAAATAATAATGTTAATATTATGACAGCCATATATTGTCAAACCACTCTTAAAAATATTATTTGAATTGTGAAGTATAGTGTTCATTTTATATGTATAGATTTTTGTCAGACATCGTGTATTGCATATCGATTTCATCGATTTTAATTAAACTTTTTCTGACGAATCTAGAGCAAAAATAAGCAGACCCATGTCCAAAGGTTTTTGACAAAACTCATGACTAGACTGCGAATCTTTATGAAAAATAAAAATATTCTGGTATTGATTGTGAGCAGCAGAAACAAAATAAAAATTGATTTCATCCTTTAATGACTTTGTTACGTTAAAAAGAACATTACAATATTCTTGAATTTTTCTAATTTATTACAATTTATTTGTCAAAAAACTTACAAGCAGTATGTTTTACATTTTCGATTATTTTGTTTCATCATGGAATGCGTATTTTTCTTCAAATTGCTCTTTCATTAAAAAACCGCCTATATTTTTAATAACAGCCTGACATATTCAGGGCATCCTGGAAATTAGTTTTTCGAACGTTTCTAATTTGATATTTTTTCACGGTTCATGTAGAAGTTGCCAAAGATGTCCCTTTAGAAAAGTGCATTCCGGACATTGTTTTACACTGGGTGTATAAACATACAGGAGCATTATGGACATAAGAAAATGCTGAAGTCTGTTAAGAAATATGATTCAACTAGTTAATATTTGATATTGTAACGATGGATCATTTCAAACTTTATCGATATATTTTTTACAAAAATCAGCAAGTGAGTTCAAACTTTTGACAGGTAGTGTGAATCACAGCTCCTCTGTACTTGCTATTAGCCGACTTGTTTCAACTTGCCAAACACTGTCGTTCACCAAACCTCTCGTACGATCCCCAAGAAATCCACCGTATCTCTTCCAGCGAGAATCCCTAATTCGCTGGGGGTCCCTCGGAAGGGTTAAAAGGTTCGTCAAAAATCCTGGTAACCCCAGAAGATTTCGACTTCAAAGGGTGAACAGAGCGGAATCGAATCGGACTGCGCGACGCGACGTCACCATCAAGCCAGGACAGGGAGAGGATGCACGCGTGCACCCTTTAAGGCAATTAGCAGAGATCATCCCTTTCGTGTTCTTATCCCCTAAGAGGTCGGGGGATAAATAAGGCCGAGCTCGAAAGTTAATCTAATCCCGTGTAATAAGGCGGCAAACGAAGCGGCAACGAGACCCGGCCAAGTGGACTCGAAACGCTGGGGGAAGGGGTCGGAGGACGATTAAGATGCATCGGTTTATAACGATACAGCAGCCTCTTCGCGGCAGTTTTCAGACCGCGGAGCTTAATTACCGTTTAATGAAACCCAAGCGCGGAATGAAATCCTTATCGGAACGAGCCCGCCCAAAGTGCCCCGCGGGCAAATCTGCGGAGGAAGAAGAAGATCCACGGGTTCGTCGAGAGCATGAAGAACACGCAGACCGTCCGAGATTGCGGCGTTTTATGGGGTTGAAACTGCTATTAATAATTTTCATGTAAACGAAACTAAACTATTCGTTATTTAAGCGAAGAACTTGAAGAACCGATACTAGAAGTGCTACTGACAATGTTCACACAAAGTGCAAGGGCATTTCTTATTTATGCAAACTGAAAACTTGAAGAATATACAGGGAGTTAATTTTAACTCGAATATCTAAATCATTTTCGCTACTATTAAAAATAAGAAAAAATAACTGAACAGGATGTACATGGTTTTAAGGCGTACATCCGATGGAAATAAAAAGAATCCTTTAAAGGTCATTTTAACGGTTTTTTCAAGGCCACCGTATTTTTTTGCATATTAACATGTATTTTTCATAATGTAATGTGGTAGTCGGCGTCAAGATGAGTTCAACGACCTACACATCATAACCTTGAGGTGACCTTGAAGGCGAAAAAATCAGTTTCAGTTTGAAGAATACAAAAGTAATAAAACAAAAAGGGTAATATCACCTTATTTATTACCATCTGATGCACGCCTTAAAACCATATACATCCTATTTAGTTATTTTTTCTTACTTTCAATAGTAGCGGAAATAATTTAGGTGTCCGAGTTAAAATTAACACCCTGTTTCTCAAGGTTATTTCAAGGTCTCTTCCTGTTTTTTTTTTTTTTTAATGGAACTCCATATTGTTGTTTTGATGTATGAAAGTACAGAAATTTGCAATATTAATCTAGTAGGTATTTAGCAATCTTCTTTTTAAGTAATACATTATAATTAAGTTACATTTATCAATAACGACTATACAAAATAATGAATACAATTAGAGTTTGAGAATATTCTTGATCACTGAAAAAATTCATGATTATTCCCAGTCACCTCTAGAAATAGCAAAAGATTTCTCCAAGGAATCTCGGATCGCCTAAGAACATCTTATAGCTCGTCGTGTTTCCCTTTACTTACCTTGTAACAGAAAATCAATTTCAGCAGGCTGCACCTTAGGTGTGAAAATAACAAATTCGTTACATGGTTACGAAATAGCAGTCGCTGCGCGGCGAAGCAGCTTTTCGGTTTCAGTGGAGCGAGGTTCACGGTTATGGTTTATCTTCGTCGATGGTTTCTTGCCTCCGACGCGATTACCGTAAATAATTTCCGCTATCTCCATCACTCCGTCGGCTAACGCCGCGAAGATTAGGTTCGCCTTTGAGCGTTCGCTCCGAGGTATTTATTCTGGCTCACGGTTTGCTATTTCGTGCGTACTTTCGTGTAACGAGAAATGATTCCGGGTAATTGCCTGCGATGTGCGAACGAATCACGCAACGAGGAGGATGCGCCTTGGAGCTTCCTCGCCGAAGAAGATTCGATGATCTAATAGACTGTCCTGTTGTAAACTTCCTCCCCTTTGTGGCTTGAAACGTGCAATATATTTTACCTCTGAAAACCGACAACTGCGGATTTTACACGGGTGTTGTATTTCACCCTGACAATTCCCTGGGCTTTGTTTTTCCACGTTTTCGCACGCATCTTTTTGTGCGTCACATTGTCTTTATTTCATGCTTGGAACTGTCAACTGTGGTACAGATCCGGTAGACAGTAGCAACTTATTATTAGTGGACTACAGATACAGAACCATATGGGCATTAAAGAATTCTATAGAATAAAATCCTATTCTATTATTTTCAGCTTGCTAAAATTATTAAGCAAAGATTCAAATGCCTACGTAGCTCCTCTATGTTGTAACTGATGCCGACAATTTTGATTTTGCATAAACCTACCTTTCTTTAATAATTTCAACAAGATGAAATTCTGTCAATCCTTTTACTGATTTAAATTTTGTCTACTCAATAAACAATACAATAAAAATGAAATTTTATCGAACGGAGTGGTAATAGCTTGTCGATCTCATTTTATAGAGATGCTACATTTTGTGTTTACAAAATTCAATTTAATAAAAGCAATAACTGCCTCGCGAATTTTGTTTGCTGCACATTTGTTCACGTCGTTGATTTGATTCACAGATACATATACAATAACGGACAATAACCATTATTACGTATATCAACGTACACAGCCCAACATTTCTGTAAAATCAGCATATTTTTTGATAAATTCTTATCATTTTTAATTGTTCCAACGAATGGATCGAACCAATTGTGTTACAATCACGCTGTTGCCATCCTTTGTGTAATTTTGCTATGCATATCACTCGTTCACTATGCAAAACTTAAGGTTCAGGACGCAAGATTGGAACAGCCATACAAAATTTCAATTAACGTTGCGTTTTGTACATTTCCAACGATTTGTATACGCTATGAATGCATAAAGAACCGCGGCCCTACAATGAGAGAATTAAATTTCGTACCCTTAATACTCAACGAAACCATTTTACCCTTTGAAAAGCTCCTTGAATCCAGACGCCTTAATTTCCAAGCGCGACGCTTCAGATAAAACTCGTTTCTTCTTCTCAGCTGCAATGCAAGCCTTGCGCTTAACACAAAACCGAAGACAATAGCCGGTCGTCGTCTGCGTTTAAATCTTAAAAACATTAAAAAATTTGTCGTCCGACGGAAATGTCTGAAAGAGCCAAACAGCCGAGCCGGTCGGAGACAGTGTTGAGTCGTCGTTGAAGACGCAAAACGGTCGAAATAATGGACAATCTTTAATAAACCGGCGGGGGCTATCGTCCGCCGGCGAGACTTGTTTGGAACTCGAGATTCGCATGCCCCTTTTCCAGTTCTTCCTTCGGCCCTCCTACCGAAGTCTTCTTCCCTCTTCTTTCCGCGGATGGTTCATAACTCGGTGGTTCTCGAGTCGTCGTCTTCCCTTTCCTTTTTTCCCCGGCGCAGACTCGCTTTTTACGCCGTTCTTACGGCGGTATCCTTATCCGGGTGGCTCTTTTATATCGTAATTACCATTTTTATCCTTCCTCTTACCCTCCCCTTTATTCCTCCCATCGGAATTCATTAAAGTCCCGGGAGTATTCTCGCGTAACTAGGGGACTTTCCTTCCTGCGCGAAAGACGCCTCCATCGTCGCCGCGGGAACGAGAAAAAATTCACGAACGAAGGGAAAGAAACAGGTTGTCGGGGGACAGGAAAGAGAGAGGCAGAGAGGGGTCACATCCCCCACACGACGACAAATCTTTTTCACGATTCGGGGGTGCGATCAGAGGCGACGTAGTAATCTTCTGGAAGTTGCCTTACTTCCGAACCGCCATTGCAAGTACGGTAATGCCTCGATGTATGAGAAAAATTTGGGACCGAATTCCACTACGATTTATTTTAGGGTTGCAGTGATTAGAACTGCTCTGCTGTTCATAATTTTTTAGAAAAAGAAAAATATTTATACTTATTATATGCCTGTGTAGTCATATAGAAAATATAGAATTTTATTCCAATTTAAAGAAAATTAATTCCATACACATTTAATATATCCTGTTTGAAATCGTAATCAGGAGTCTGACTCGGTGTTATCGTGCAAGAGATTAACCAACCCTTTTTTATTTTGCATAAAAATCTGCAGTCTAGTTATAACTTTTTGTAGGGTAACTGCACCAGTGAATGAACATTTAAGGAATTGTTCAGGAAGATATTTTATTTAAAAAAAAGATATGTGAATTAAAGGAATCTCATGTATGCCAAATGGCTCCCTATACTTCATTTGTCAAAAATAAATGAACACAAATAAAATGAAATTATTATTATTTTTCTTTATTAAACGTTAAATAAAAAATATAAAAAATACCAGTCAATGAACACTACATTCTAGTACCAATATATTCTTACTATATTCTTTCTATTGTACCAATAGGAATATAGCTACGAAAAAGAGTCATATATTCCATTGGATCAGGAGTCATTATTGCTAGTATGCCGTGCGGCTTAAAATTTGTTGAAATATACGAAAGCGTTCATTGACTGGTGCCCGTTTATTCACTGGTGCAGTTAACCTAGGCAAATTTTAAGATAGTGGAATTAAATAGAATCATACTTTCAGTGGAAGTAGCCTTCGTAGATCGGATTTTATATTCCAGCATTTTTAGAAAATTTTCAGATGCCATAAATGCATAAGGATCTGCAGTCTATCTCACGCAACTGAAATGTTGAGTCCACAGAGGATCGAATTGGATATGGACAGAAGTAATCGACTAGCGATTAGGGGATCCAGGGAACCGCCGATTTCCCTGTCAGTCAGCATTTATCTTCTCCCCGACTCATTAAAAACACCTTTTTTTTGGTCCCCCGTTGCTCGAGCCCGCTTCTCTTTCCCTAATCCGCGCCGGAAAGCTCCGTTATACTATATCGTAAGAAAAGACAGACCGGGAAGATTGAATCCGCGTTCAGCGACAATTTATCGTCAGGGATGTCTGCATTTCCCGGCTCTTTGACTGGATTAACATCTCTCCCAGCCTGCGTCCGTTTCGCGATAATGGGAACATCAACCCCGATTCTGCGGCGTGCGAAACCGATCATTGGCAATGCGGATTTTCGTCCAGGAATTGCTTCGATCACATCTGTCACTTTGATCGCGCTCCGTTTTGCGACGTACCAAGTGGACGAATTTTACAAATTATAAATTAAAGTGGTTCATTTTGTGATGAGACGAAGTGTGCATGAGAGGTGTCCATTTACGTGAACAATATTGAATGCACGGGTATCCCGGTCCATTCTTTTATAATTAATAATGAATTATTAAAGTAAATGTAGCTACATATAATATGTGACATTTTAGATTGGAATGACATCAAGTACATACATTACAATTTGGATTATGCAATTTAGAACAGTAGGATTATCAAGATTCAAGGATTGAGATCATTGTAGAAATTAAGTTTACTGTTCTTGCAGTCGATGCGGACCATTCGTTTTTTAAATAATAAGATCAGCGATTTAATTGCAACATTTGTAAGATTAAACTATTAATGTTTATGCGAATATACATACACTTTTGTGAACTGATTTACCCGAAATGGAAACCAAACGAAGTCTGTTCGCTTTATTAGATCATTTTAGTAATTAAACATCCTGACAAAAGGATACTTTGGGATTTTTTTTTTGCAAAACCTGTGGGACTTCACTTAATTAATGCTTTTGTAATACTTGAAATGGCTTGTTTTAGAGAGCACCTCGTAATTTTTTATTGAAAAACATTTATCAATTACAAGGTTGTGGTTGACTTACCGAAGGCCTGTCAAGAAGGGTACAGATTTATGTGAAATTAAAAATCGATAAGATTTATGTAATTTATTCTATTATCTAGTGTACATATTTGTGCACGGAGGATTTTTTTCAAGGTAACCTTATAAATTTTTAACAACAAAGTCGCACGTTTTTAATATATATATTCATATTTAATATAATATTTAGTATTAGGCAAATCAAAGCGAATATTTCATTTCAGATAAACCAGTACACATGGTTACTGTCTTTTTTGACAGGACCTCCGGATGGCCAGGACTACCTTCGCAACAGACAGACACGTTTAAACAAAAAAATTCCGAAATGCTCTCCACCGTAAACCATTTTAAATGCAAAAGCTTTTTTAAAATAAATTGTAACAGTGTTCGGGGCGGGAGTGGGGGGGGGGGGGAGGAATTTCCGAAACTCACTTTAACCGGTATCCCGGACGGCGAGTGTCCCTTGAACTACCAAAATTTGATGAGCCCGAAAAACACTTCAACTGCAGTTGTTGACACCGTGTCCGTAGCAATGCGCGTCCGCATTTCCGGGTGGCTGTGTTTACTAACGTCCGAACAGCAGATGAAATTTGCAACGATGCGCGTGCACAGGTTGCAGCAAACGGGCGTATCGACTGGTCGTTACAATGGCCGGGAAATATGGCGAGGAGGAAACGCGCGCGTACACACGGCTTCATAAAAATCTGCTGTCGCCGCGGGAGCGATGGGCGTTTTTACGCGGGACGGTAAATCGTAGAAACGTCGGCCGGATTTTTCATTCGACCGCCACGCCGCGTCCGGGGAAAAAGTGCATCGCGTGCGTCGAACTGGCGGACTCGCCCTTAAAAACCGGGAATTTCCTGGCGCAAAATGGCCGAACGATTTCGGCGACTGCGACCACCATCAGATTCGTGCTCCCCTTCGAACGGCGGCCATTCTTCCGTGCGTGTCGATGCGAGCAAGTGTTCGCGTAAAACGACGCCGGGATGAGAGTCCTCTCTCCAGTCGCTTTTATCTTTCCGTTGTTAACCCTGAGACGACCAAGGGCGAAGCTCCCCGAACTCATCAGATGGAAAATGTCGAAAAGAGATTGGCTTCTGTCGTGTAAAGAAATATTATCAAATTATTTATTGTCGTTTATGTTTTCCAGGTTACTACGAAAGTATTGATTTTGATTTAACAAATATATATATAACACATATATATAAGTTTCTAGGGCATTCCAAGGTCGTTCCAAGATCAAATAGCTGATATTGAAGGTGCTTTCTCCGTGATATAGTACAACTTCTGTATTTAAAAACATTTTATCATATCGTTCATATTTTCCAAGATATTTGAACGTTTCGAAGCAAATTGTACATGTTTATATTTTCTCTATATTTTTCCTAATATCTTCGCAAATCGGAAATACGTAATTCAGTAACAATCGTGGAGGTATAAGCGAAAATAAATGTTATTATGAAATTATTTTAAATGAGAGTAATAATGGCACGATGTTACAACAAATAGAACATCCATAACCGTCGTTAATTAAGAAAGAGGACATTTACACATAGAATGAAATAAATAACGTTCATATTTCTTATTTGGCTAACCATGTCTGGGAATTGATTCTTCCTTGTTTTAACCCGAGGATTTAAGAAATACATTAACCTGAAACAATCAGTTTTGGAGAATCTAATGTACAAGATGGTTGAACTTTTATCTGAACAGCCTACGGGGATTGAGAAACAGAAAATATCATTGTCAGTCAGAGCCGTTGCGAAATTTTCGCCTTGGCCTGTGGGGGATCCTTTATCCTCTGTCTCGTCTGGCGTCGTTGAATATTTCCCGGAAGTATACTCGGCGACGCAGTGCATTTTCCCGCCGGAGCAATTCCCAGGCCGGAACGGGAATTGACTCGACGAGCAACTTTCTCCGAAACGCTTTTATCGCGACGCTTGTTTCGACTTCGTTCTTTTATGCGGCGGAATACCAATGGTATGGCGGAGCGAACTTGATAAAAGTGGTACAGAGAATGGTCGGTCAATCTATTGTTAAAGGAGCTGGACAGTCAGGGCTCGTTTGCTTGGTCGTAAAATTATACCAGTTCTGTTGTTCAACATATTACAGGGTATAATTGTAGAAAGACAAAATTCTGAGAAGCTTGGTTTATTTTACTTGAAATGTCTAGCATGAACTTGCTAGATAATTAAGAAAATTTATCCTTTTTGAGCGTTAATAAAGCGTGTATAAACCGAGCACGTCTGAACAAGACATTTTCCTTCCTCTTTCCTATTTTATCTTAAAAATACTATGAAAACGAGTAATTAAGTATTTAAGAAAGACTGCGTCAAGTAACTGGAACGTTAATAATACAGCTTCAATCCAAAAGAATAAAATTCCTCTGGTAATCTGCTCCTGACAGACTAAGTGGTAGCATTATCTCTCTGAAACCACAGTATAAATGATAACGAAAGCCCATCTGTCAACCTCTTGACTTCATCTACAAGGCACAGTTTTATATTTAGCCAAATAAAAATGTCCTCTTTGACTTTTTATCTGAAAGTAAATTTCTTCTTCCTGATCAATGCAACATCACAATACCAAAACTAAAATGCAACTTCCATCCGTACAGAAAATAATTTTATTTTCGAGCAGCGATATAGATCATTGCAAGTGTCTCTGAATCAGAGTGTCTTGCACATTTTGTGCCTGGAAATGAATTTCTTTATCTACCGAAAGCCTATACTTTCAATAATTGTTCTGTGCCAAAAGAAAGGTTAGAAATCTTCTTTTACATAATAATTCCAAATAAAATTATTAGTATTACGTTACTGAAGGTGATGTTTGGGTTCGATATTTCTGTTGAAGGATCTACGAAAAAATTCTCTCAGTCGTAGACCATAAACTAGAAAAAGTTATGATATAATGTGTCAACACATCAAACGAAATTGAATTTTGAGTTCCATGCAGAAAACACGCTCTCCAATTTTCTTAGTAAGAGAACAATTTTCTCGGAGCAACAATCGAATATCTCCGTAGGTGGACGCAAAGAGGTAATACGACGGTGAACTTTATTTTTTTAAATAGAACCGATCAATCGGAGATGTCCGACTGGGTCGTGTATAAATGGGGCAGCCTGTAGGCCACCCGAAGCTTCTCTGCTTCAAAGTCCGCGACATTATGTGTCCACGCAGTAAAATTGATCTGCCTATACGAACTATTCCTTTGTTTCTGCAACAGAAACCAGAATACCTATCTACCATGCGTCCACGCGAAGAATGCACACATAGTACCAAATTCCCTCGGCCGACCTGTTGAACATGGCCACGCAGTCGTTCTTAATTTTATGTCCGGGGGGTAAAATATACTCCATAAAAGTGACGGCTGCGTTTCCGTGGCCAGGACTGGCGTCCCTCAACCGGTCAGCCTAACAATATCTGTAAACTTGGAACGAGGGCGTAAAGTAGATCGGCCGAGTTTCGTCGCGTGATATCATCGAGTGCCGGGCGAGGTTCGCGACGCATAATTCCGTGGTTATGGCGCGCCGGCCGACAAAAGATTCGTTTAACGGGGCGACGTATTGATACGTCGGACGAGGCAGAGGGCGAACGGTGTCGCGCCCTTGTGGCGATGCTCAGCTCGTTATAAAATTCATTGATGCGATTCCGGTCCCCACGGGCTGCATCGTTCGCCTTATCAGCTCGGTCGTCTGACCGGGCCTCGTTATCCTTTGATTCCATTACACTCGTGGAAACCGGTCCCCGCGTATTGTACCGCATTCTTGTCTCTTTCCCGAGCCAACGCATCGCTCGCTGGCGATCGATCGATCCTGGACAATGAATCTTCCTTCGGCTGGAACGACCGTCTCCCCTTTTCGATCACCTCTCTTTATCTATTTATCTCTATCTGTTTCTCTATCCCCTCTCTCTCTCTCTTCCTCTCTTGCTCTGTTCATCTTTATCTCTGTCACCGAGTTGTTGCGGTCTCAGGCTGGTGCCCGTAAGATAGTTAGGCCGTGGTCACACGGCCGATCAAGCAATGGACACGTTCAAGCGATGGACAGTATTCCCCTACTACAATAGCGCTTTGTCAACCTCGCAATTGCGTTGACATACTCCCCATACTACCTTTGTCTCCCCCTCTCTCTCTCTCTCTCTCTTTCACTCTATGGTGTAGAAGATGTCCAGGACTGGGACCTCACGCATGCTTAGACCCCTGCTGTTCATCATTGCTAACAAAGATAGCGACTGATGCGGTGAGTGGAGAGCTGAGCGATTCTCGCAGTTCGTGCGTCGGGGCACGATGAAATTATGGAAACACAGTTAATGTCTTGATACGTGTGAACACTTTCGTGGCAGCGAAATGTCATTTATATTGTGAGCATACACTGTCTCTTCATCTCTTGCTGCTAGCGTCACAACGTTGAATAGGATGGCGTTTTTGGTTCTAATTATTTTTCAGCAGCATTTTCGTGACAGTTTTCTAATAAAAATGAGCCCAAACAGGATACAGTAGAACCTCGATTATCTGAACTGATGGAGATTCCCCATTATCTGATTACGTGTATTACTGTATATTTGTATTATTATTCTAATAAATCAATTGTCAATATCATTATAAATTGTGAAAACTGTGATAATAGACTTAAGCCCTGTCCAGACTGACAGATAAGTGTCCGCAGACTGTCCCCGAACATCCAGCAAACTGCACATACTTTTTTGGGAAACTAGAGCAATTAGTTTACTAAAGGATGTGAAAAGAAATTTTTTCAAAAATTGCAATTGATCGGAATTGTTGAAAAAATACTAAAAGTTGAATTTTTAACTTTTTTGTTGTGGGCCTATATTGAAAATTTAAAAAATACGTTTGGTAGATCTGTGTCAATTAAACATATTCTGAAAATTTCATCAAAATCGGTTGCGGTTGCAATGAGCTACAAACGTTTAAAGATGGTAAAAATATGCAGATTTTCACGATTTATTGCCGAAAATCTTATTACATAGACAACATGTGCAGTATGCAGACAGTCTGCGGACAATTATCCGTCAGTCCGTATCGGGCTTTATACTGCAAGTTTCTGGCTATAAAAAACATCAAAGAAAATGTTTCCAACAAACTCATTAAAATGTACACACTTTTGGCGCACAGTGGCCGATCAGCCATAATCAGGCAAGCGTAATCATCGCTCTGCCGTCGGTTGTGTCGCCCCAGTGTGACCACGCTGTCCACGTATTGTAAAAGTAGCACCAAAAAGTGTCTCTAAATAATTTATCGATTCGGGCCACTGTGGAACGTGACGAGGGGTCAAACGTTTACGGTGCTCCCGAAGGGACGGGCCCTAGCGAGCTCCTGCTCCACATTTCAAACTTTAATTCGGGACGATTTTATCGATCGACGAAACTTGAAAGTTGTCCTCGGCAATTATTTCGGAAAATTTTTCATTTCCAGCAAGATGGGACGAAGTTTCCCGGGCGTACGATTTTCCTGGTTATATCAGCCAGTCGATCGGGAACTTTTGATCTGCGGTGTAATTCTCCGGACGTTCCAGCGCGACGGTAGACATTCCGTTCGAGTTCCCAGTTTCTACGACGGAGACCCAGTTTCCTTCTGGCTCACGAGTCGTTTTCTTCGTATCAATCGAGCCCTGTCAAGCGTATCTCTGCTCGCGTAGCTTCGATCTGGACCAGCCGAATATTTCAAGTGAATTCAAGCCAAAACATCGATCCTCTCGCACGCGATTCATCGAATACGCTTCCCGGTCTGTGTGTCGCGCAGTCTGTAGATAGCAGCAAGGGAAAAGGCGCAGGATCCTGAGGATCGGACGAACGAGACGGGTACCTACCTACGTAAACAGATCTTCTGCATTCTGGTCTCGGTGCAGTCGCGTTTATGTTCGAAGACACGATAGCATCAGGGAACCGGGCCGGGATCCTAAGCTGCGCGCAGCATTCTCGACGAATGCTGAATTCGGGGCCGGATTTTCGAAACAGAAATGATGCCTTCCCACCAATCCATTGACCCGGTTATTTCTGCCAATACAGTTCCCAATAAAATGACATTACTTCTTCAAAGCATGCTTCTTCAACCTCATGCACTCTCAACTTTTTCCATTTTTTTCCCCAGTACACTGAGAAGAAAAAGTAGTTACTTCAATAACACGCGTGTTATTGTAATTTTTTTACTTCGATGAATATCAATGTATTCTTTTCAATAGTATGAAATTAAGGAGCAAATCGTGATGTATTTGAATTGTCTATCATGAAATGATTGAAAATATTATTTGATTCAATACCGTATATTATTATTCGTAATATTTCTTTTTTTTCCTTCAATCAGATATGTTGTTAAACAAATTTGAGAAATGTATTGATTTATACTGGAATTGGTTTCAGGTCATATCTTATTTTTTTTTAAATATTGATGGTCAAACTATTGGCTTATATGATTGGCGGAAATGAGTTTTGCTATTGAAATTCAATAGTATTAAATATTAAAATAAGTTCATATGATATTGGCACTATTCAATAGTACATCTTATTGAATCAACATATATTTTTTTTGTTCCGACAGGATTTTTTTCTCAGTGTACTCATCATTGTATTTAAAATATACTTTAGAAGACAGTTTCTCGATTGGTACCAATTTTGAACAATTCCTTTTAGTAGTTGCATCGGAAATAGCTAAATACGCGTGTGTATTACTTATCTAAGTAAACAAAAGAATATTATAAAATATAGTACATATTTTATCAATAAAATTACACTCGACATAAAAGGGCGCAAAAGATTAGCAAGTTAACGTACTCATTGAGCCTAGAAATTAATTTTTATGTGATACACTGCTGTGCAAAAGAAAGAAGCACCCGGCTATATTTAATAGAAAAGCGTAAGAGGTCAAATAAGAACTAGGGCTGTAACTTTTCCGAAGCTTCGAAGACTTCGAAGCTTCGAAGGATTCGAAGGAACGAAGGGAACTTCGAAGTTTCGAAGTTTCGAAGTTCCGAAGCTTCGAAGTTTCGAAGTTCCGAAGCTTCGAAGTCTTCCAAGTGCTCGACATTAGGACTGTAACTTTCCTTCGAAGGTCGAAGATTTCGAAGCTTCGAAGCTTCGAAATCTTCGACCTTCGAAAGAAAGTTACAGCCCTAATAAGAACGCAGTAAGTTTTGAGAAAGGATTCCGCTGTTTAATTGAATCGTTCTGAGAATATGTGTTATTACAGATTATCTAATACTTTAAATGTAATAAATCAATCATTGTACAATACAATTGCTACATAAAGATATTGTTTGTCATCATATAATTATGCTTCTTTCTTGTGCACAGTAGTGTATATTTAAATAAACTGAATTTTATCACTATTACACTCAACGTGTTAACACTATAACCAGCCAGTCATACAGCGACTGAATTCGTATAATTAATTTCTATTAAACAATTAGATAAAACATTTTTATTAGAGTATACTCGTTGATATAGAAGTTCCTTTAAAATTTCTCATCAGAACAATTTTTTCTTTTTAAGGCAAACCAGGAAACGAATTGCGTGGAAAAAGAATATAAATTGAAAACGTAAAGGTGAAGTTTGTTCATACGAGATAATTGTTTTTTCGAAGCAATTTGGTAAAAACACTTATCCGAGGCGACTACGGGTCGTTAGAATATTATGCATTGGCTGCGGAGTTGTTTCCACTCCGCTCCTTGATTCCGCTCAAATTCAAGAATCGATATTTTCACGATTGTTTTCACAATTTTTTTCCGATTCGATGGAAAGTAACGGGAACAATTGATTTTATTAAAAGGCACTCTCGGATCCGTTGCTGTTTAATTCAACGCGCAACCGTTTAATCGTTTTCGCGACTGTGCCATAAAAATAATTGTCAAGCGAGTGGCCCCGTAATTGCTTCGCAACGAAGTGACCGATAATTGCGCACGAATTAGACGAGAAGTTAATGCGTAACAATTTTATTACTGTTCAATTGCGTTGAAATATCGAAATTAATTTACTCGATGCGAAAATCTGTTCTAGTTCTCGTATGATCGTTGCAGAGAACGTTGGCCCAGAATGATGAACAATTAATCCTCTAAATATTCAATCCGGTAGTAAATAATTTACACCATATATATTCTGAATGCTACTGTAATAAGAACTAATGAGAATTTCATTTTAGTTTTAGATGTGAACAAAATTTAAATGCTGTTTAAATATTGCATTAAAATATCTCTGACATGAACATGTGACAGTTTGTCTTTCAATCCGTTAAAAAAATTAAATTAACCTTGAAAGCTCTTCTGATATTTCATTTATAGAAAATTGGACACCATACTATGCTATTTTCCATGTTGAACAATTTTCATAGTAAAAATTATCCGAAATACTATTTAAATAATAGGATTCATAAATATGCTTATAGAGTCAAATTCACCATTTAGCACAAAAAAATTCATTAATGTGCGAGTCTCTTATCTAGTTTTTAAAACATTCATAAAAATGTGCATCTCCCCCTCAACTTTCAAGACTATTTTCACACCTTCGTCATAAGTAGACTGCGGATTTTTATGCAAAATAAAAATTGTCCGTATTATATTGTGAGATACAGGAGCCACATAAACATTTATTTCTTTTAGTAATGATTGTATATACTTGTAACAATACAATAGTATTTCTAAATGTTTGTTATAAATTGATTAATCTGCAGTCTGGTCATAAGCATCAGCTGCCACAAAAATGGTATAATAAATATGTTAATAGAAAGGTTGCTACAAAGCTGCATAAAAATCAGTGATTATAAACAAGTATACCTAAAACTGTTTATGATAATTAAATCGAAAAAGAAAAAAGCATATTAGATAAAATTCCACGGAAATATCTATTAACCTAAACAGTGTTTTTCAATGATTTTTGAAATGGTTGAGGGAAAATGGCTGCCACGTCCTTCAACTTCAAGATATTCACTAAACTCTTCAGCAAATACTACTTAAACATCGCGTAATAAGATGTAAATATCAGTTTTTTAGAGAAGCATAACTTTATGTATGGAAAAATATCTGTCTTTTTAAAGCCCCGATATAAAAATTGTATTGTTCATTTTCGTTTCGCATCGCCTAAAACAGAGATTCCGCATAAAGATCCACGATAATAATTCTTACTAGGAAACCCCCGAACGCGACAGGAAAGGATTCGAGTAGACCCGAATCGACGAGCCGTAAATAATTTCTCCTGATAGCTGCCAGCAGGCGAGCTTTTCTAACGGAACTCTCCGTAGTTACCGGAAGCAATGGAAGCGGTGGCTCGCGCGCGAAGATTTAAAGCGATAGTTGTGGACGAGGTTCGGGGTCTGAGGGAACGAAAAGGGAGAAGACAGGGCGAGTTGCACGAACCCTGAAGAAGATCCAGCGAGGCACGCCTCTTTATTCTTGACTCACGGTCGTTCTCCTCGCTTACGACCTCGGTAATCGAACTCGACGCAATGGAGAGCTATCCGGAAACGCTGCTGGTGCGCACACATGCCCGAAAAGCAACTTTTTTCCACAAAACTCCGTTCTTCTACTTTAATACGTTGTATTACGGTCCTTAGCGATTTTTAGGAGAAAGATTTTATTCTAGTGATTTTTGGACTACTGATTTTGTCCTGGTAATTTTTGGGGTACTGATTTCATTCTGTTTTTTATACAGCAGATGTATAATTTACAAATTATGGTTTTGGTTTCTAAGATCTGACAATTATCAAGCTATAGTAGGTGTAGTTATGGATATTGCAAAGGAATTGCCGATTGGCAATAATATGTAAACTGAATAAAAATGTAATTTCTTTCTTAAAATGTTTAATAGATTGAAAATAATATAACATTAACATTAAATTCGTCTACTTTTTGTTGTTGTTTTAGATTACACCTACTCATTTTTGTCATAAATGCATAAAATCCGCAGTCTAATTATGAGATTATGTATATGATAATATATGCAGTAATAAAATTTATTATAGGGCTTACAAAACAATGTATAATAATAAATAATAATAATAATATTGTTTTCTGGTTTAACCTATTGAATATACTGACAACGCTTAACCATTATAATATCTGCCATATTGGATTCGCTATTTGATTAAAAATATAAAGGTTTGGATCACAGTACACTGAGGATATTTACGAAATTTCCAATTCTCTTAAACAAATTCTAATCTAATGGAACCGAACGAAATCTTATTTTGAGTGGTAACATCCTTCCTGGATCCAAAATAGATCAGAATCGTATTAAATTCTATCTAGCTGAATATTTTAGTATTTTTTGAATGTTTTTACTATTCATAAAAATCCAAAGTTCACTGATATGTGAGGCCGAAACAGCCGGAACGCCGATTTTTGTCTAAATTAAGATACGTACCGAAATCTTGGCCCGGTTTCGGCGATTTATGGTTGTCGTAGCGGGGGATTGTTGGGATTCTCGTGAGAGATCCGGTCCAGTCTTTCGAAACGGCTGAAAATTGAAAAGGAAGTTACTTCCACGGAACCCGGGGAATCTCGGTCTCGCCATCAGTGCGCGGATCTTCTCGATAAAGATGGTAGTTAGACAAGCGACACCGAAATCCACTACGTAATTCCCGGCGGCGTCCTAAAACGATTCGGGGAGGGAAGTAATTGGGGCTGAGGGAGGAGCCTAACCGGAAGTGATTGTTCGCGGGTTGCGGGCCGTGCGATTCGAAGCACGGAACGCGAATTCTTACCCGGAATGGTCGATCTTTCGAAAGAAGGGAACCGGGATTGGCCGATAATCATAATGGCTCTTCTACCGCTTTCCTCTAACCCGTGTGTTATGAGTCTCGGTGTAATTGGGGTCGCTGGAAAAAGGATCGCGCACCTCGCCTATCATTTTCCAAAAAATAGTACACAGAAGTCTAAAGTGAGGTAATCTAATTTTTTCATTGCTGTGAAAAATTGTTTGTCCGTAGAAAGTGGTATTGCTATTTGTGGTACAACCAATTTTGATGTACTGAAATATTACTTCATTTTTACAGAAACATATCAAGAGTGCGGAATTTTTATGCAAAATCAACATTGTCTGCATCAATTATATTTAAATCTGAATAAAAATTTACATTTCGTTTCCTAACAATTATAATAAGATTAAAATCCTTAATCCTTTTGATGATTGTACTATTTTGTATTTTATTTACTAATTGTCACGGTGAATGCATAAAATCCGCAGTGTGATAAGTGCTAATAAATGGACTACGGATGCAAAATAAAGTTTCTTTTGCATCGATTACATGAAGATAAGCTTGAATAAAAATCACGTTTATTTTCCTAACAATTTTAACAAGATTAAAATAACAGTACTCCTTAATCCTTCTGATGTTTGTACTATATTAACATGTTATTATAAAAAGTCTACTAGATGGTGCTACGAAACTGTACTATTATAAACAATCTAGTAGATGAGGATTTCGAAGGGGGATTAATTAGAGCTGACAATCTAGTCCCCTTGCTTCTGGGATATTAAGATTTTGCTCAACAAATTACAGTCTCTGTACGGTACTGCTTCGTATTTGATTTACCGATTGTTGCGGAAGATGCACGAGTCCGCACTCAATTAATGAATGTACCAAGGAGCGCTAAAAATTACTCTAGAGACAGAGGAGGAGCGATTTGACGCACTATTCAACAATTTCGAGTGATTTACGAAGCGGATCGCCGAGCCGCAAACCAGATTGCAGGATACACATTCGAACGAAATGTGTCGCGGAGTTTGGGCATCGGGTGTCGGCTGATGGAGAGACGATTTCGCGGCTTCCGGAAATTTGTGCGGGCCACAAAAGCCGAAAGTTAGCGTCGGCGTCGGGTTCGGCCAGTGAGAGGAAATCGTTTTGTCGCTCGGTTTCTGCGCGCTCAACGGCCGGCCAAGCTTTTCCACTTCGTGATTATACGATCATGAGCCTCGGGAACTCGTAAATGAGAGCTTTCCGTGCTTTTCATCCAGATCCCGGCGCGCAGCGTGCGTCTATAACGTGCTTCCTCACGCACGTCAGGAAAAGGACGCTCGTTGCGCTTATTTCCGGCCGCGAGTGGTATAATCCGCTGAGAGATATTTTCACTGTACTTCGGGGTTGCTTCTCTCTGCTTCGACTATGTTTATATTTATCTACATTCCTATTTCTTCTTTTTGTTTTTCTTTCCGTCACTTTCAGAACATAATTTTTGTCGCGTTTAAATACCGCGAGAATTCTTGCTGAAAAATTAGTTCCGTGCTCACGCCTTTGAAATAAATTGCGCCCGCGTGTGGAGAAGCATTAGGGCGAATTTTATTACGTATTTTGAGGATATTTGTGCGCAGCTTTTTGGAACTGCCTAGGAGAAATATTATGGTTTTACGGTGTAATTGAGAAAATGGATTTAAGGCTTTTGTTCCAGTTAGACTGCTTCTATGCATTTATGACAAGGATTAGCTGGTGTAACCAAAGACGGTGAAGGAATTAAAACAATGTAAAAATATACAGGGTGTCTCAACTAAAAAAAAGCTACCTTGATATCTTCTTTATTTTTAATCACGCATTTTTACTGGTCATGAATAACGAAGAATAATATAACACATCGATTCGATTTTAGTTCATTGTTAGAAGTAAACGTTATTAAAAAAATAAATGGAGATTTAACTCGAAAAACATCACAAGTATAATATTCGAACTAAATTGATTTTAACATTTTTCTATTTATTGATAAAATTTTAGTTATCTAATATTATAGGAACTAGCATACCTGTAATATCATGTTGATAGAAATTATGTAAGTTGCTATTGTAATAATGGTATATTTACAAAATGATTTTAAAGATAAATAATAAGAGACTCGGAATGAGAAATGACATGAATTATTTTAACAACAGCACTTTTATCAATATTGAGTAAAGCATTGTCTCGTAGATTTTCTATGGCACATTTAGAATATTTGATCGAAGATTAACAATTTCATCCTCTTTGTTCCTCCGAAAGTTATCGCTTTCCAATAAATCAATCGTTTGACAATTTCACTGGGGAATGAACCACGAGAGAACTTCGAACGAAATTATGCGACGCGGTTAAGAAACGACCGATGGAATACTCAGTACCTTTCGGTAATCCTGATTGGCAGGGCACTACGTTACGATCCCCCATTCCATCGTTCAATATCTCGAAGGTTTTTGCAGCTGCCTACACGGCGACAAGTTCGACGCTTCGCCGTGATGTGGAAGTTTCATCGAAACTTGCGAGACAACGAAGAACGGAGCTCGCGAAACTCTCTGTCACGAGTTTCGTCTTCCTCGATGGCGGCCCGATGAAAGCCCCCCGATAGAATGCTAACTAAGTTCCAAGAAAAATTACCTCGTCGATATCAACTGTAACCCTCTCATAATCTCCACACGAGTGGGATAAGCAAACTCGCAGAGACTTTCCACGAGCCTCAAACAACATCTGATCCTTTAACCATCGAACGGCAGACCCTTTTCTCAATTGTAAAATTGATGCTAGGGCCCTTAACCCTCGTCCGTGCTTCGTCTCAATTTGACTCAGTTTTCCCGAACTAAGTTATACTGTTCTGTTATTTGTAATTTTCCCGAAACTTCGTGACTTTTCTTTTTTTAATGTGGAACACAACCGAAAAACCTGAGATGCAAATTTATCCATCAAGTTGAATAAAAAAGAAATATCGAAAAATAACCTAGTTCACCTAGTTGTTTCATCGATTTTTTACCATTGTGTCAATTTGCCATTAGGTTTCGACAGGTGTGTTAGCGATAAGCAATAATTAGTGTGAAGTAATCAGGCAGTAAAGCATACATTTTAAAAATTTTACGATATTTTTTATAACACAATAACATTTCTTTAATAATTATGCGTGCATTCTTTAGCATTATAAAAATTATAGGATACAGATCATACCTTTCCTGGTAATAGAGAAATGGTTTTGTTAATTAATTTTTTCTTTTTGTATTGATAATATCAGTTCACTTGCAATGCGCATTACTCACAAGTCGCCATACCCAACCTGGACACGCAAGTTTTGATACAGTCTATGTGAAACATAGTTCCCAGATAAACATGTGCCAAGTAAGCAGTTTATCAGCAATTGTCCCTTGCGTTTCTTTTAATATCTCATTAATTCCAAGACGTAAGAGCAACTTTTTTAAAATTGTGTGACTCCGACTGAAGAATTTAATCACGAAGAAAATGAAAAAAATATGATTTCCATCTCGTATCTTTATTTGTCTCCGAAAAGAAGCCCGGTCTTTTGCTAATCAGCAAGCCAAAAAGGTTCGCAATTTCTTTTCGTGTACTCTGGTCCGTAGTGATGACAGGGGCGTAAATATTTCATCGTCGGGCTTAATGGACAAGGCTGTCTTCTTTAAAGGAGTGTCTCTCACGGAACACGAACACTCAGGGACGTATTAATGGAATTTCCAGGAGCTCCGGACGAGTCGGGCCCACCGTTAGCCTGTAAATTAATTCGAGCTGCTTCACCGCGCTTATAATTGAGACGATTCTTTTCTTCTTAATTTTCTCCGTGCTCTCATTTCACGTAGCACCTCCACCTTCGTCCCTGGTTCGCAATCTCGTCCGTTCATTCGACCATCGGCCACTATACCGGCCCGAGGAATTAAATTTTTATTTCACTGATCATTCACACTCCTTGATAACTCGTTTCGCTCTCTGAAAAATTTCGCAGATTTTACTGGCTCGAATATTCTCTGTTTTCAATTAACTATAATACTTTTCTTTTTCATTTTGTCCTAAGATATTAAATTTCTATTTCACTGATCATTCACACGCATTGATCAATCGTTTCATTCTCTGAACAGTCTCGCAGATTTCATTGGCTCCGATAACCTCTATTTTTAATAAACAATAATCCTTAGGGAGGAGATTCTTTTTGTATGAGATTTACAGAGAATTCAGTTTCTACTATTTTCCGTTTCATCCTCGACCACTATTTCGTCCTGAGATATTAAATTTCTATTTCACTGATCATTCACACGCCTTGATCAATCGTTTCATTCTCTGAACAGTCTCGCAGATTTAATTGGTTCCGGTATTCTCTATTTTCAATAAACAATAATCTTTCGAGGGGAGATCCTTTTTCAAGAGAATCCATTCAAACATTTCTTCAAGTTCCAATTGCCACAATTTTCCAATCAAAGGTAAAAGAAAAGTAACACCTAATCAATTTTTTCATTCAACCCGTAACTGACAATCAGACTGCCGATTTAATGCATTTGTGGTAAAAATGAATAAGTGGAACACAAAATAGAAGAAACGTCAAAAATGACATTATTCACAATTTATTAAAATTATTAAAAGAAGGGAACAATTTCTATTGTAACTTTCCTATACTTTCTACGGCCCGACACGAAATTTTGATGTACTCTACGTACCGGATTAACGTTGAAACCTAGTGAAACAATTGTGTCAGTCATACATACGCGACAGTTGACGTGGCATTTCACGTGTTAAGCATCACGTTATTTATTCTCCACGTAACCGAGCTTGGGTTTCGAATAACTATTCCAGGAAACGCGAAGCACTCGCGCGGGAACGGATCAATGTTCTTTTCATACGCGCTTCGAAATATTTGCCATTGGTAAAACAGCGTAAATATGTTGTTCCCGTTCCGGGGCGTGTTATTTATCTTGCCGTTCGCATTTCCATGAAAAGACACTTAACTCAAGGCAGACCGGCAACTTCGGAACCATTATAATACTAAACACATCGAACGACGCGACGTGTCTCGTCCGATAAATACATCATCATTCCCGTCGTTGAAATTTCGCCCCAGCTACGAGCGGCAGTTGCCATAAACCTTCGATTAAAATCCGCGCGAAGAACGGCCATTCTGGCGAACGAAGAGGGGTGTCTCTATCTGCGATGCTCTTGATGTCCCGGGGTTCGTCATTATCGCGTCGCGGCGTTCCCTATTAGGGTATTCAGGATGTGAAGTGGCATTTGCAGGTATCCTGCGGTGGGACACCGTCAGCTGTTAACTTCGCGAGTTTGCGCGGCTGATAAGGCCCCACGGGTATTCTCGAATAGCGAGACGGGGCTCGAAGTTGCGCCCCGTGATAGGCGCATCAAACTTTCACGGACCAGTCTACTTAGGATTGTTCGTAAACCGGATTAGATTTGAATGGGCTCGCCCGGAAATCGATTGAAAACTCCCCGGATCTCGAGCGATGGGGGTGAGAGAGGCCGACCCCTTTTGTCATACTTTTCCTTGGATCCGATTGTTGAACCAGAATCCAAATCGAAGCCGTTCTTTTATTGGACCGCTGCACCGCGCCGCCTCCTCTCTTCTCTCCATCAATCCAGTTATCTAGGTCGTCGATTAATTCTTTCCCCGCGAGCCTCCAGTATTCGAAATGGATGGTCTGCACGCCTCGATTCGCTCGGCCGACCCCCGCACTCGATTTTTGACCGCGCGAACAATTTTCAATTTGCTCCGATATGAAAGGAAAGTGTGGCTGCACGCAGCCGGACTACGCTATCCGGGGACTGTTTAAAATAAAATTCATTAGACGCGAGATTGCTCTCGGGGAAACCGTATTTCTGCCGACAAAGCGTGTGCGGTGAATACAAACAACACGTCCGTGTTCGGCGCTCTTTCTGAAATGGATTTATTGTTCGCCTGTTGATGAAAATTGTATGTTTTTTCATCTGTTCATCGTTTCTACGGTTTGACCTATTTGCATCACATACGTGCCCGCAATTTGCTCGGCCGCTACCACCAGAGCGTGCACGCGGTATCTCAAAAATCTCGGAGAACCTTCAAAGAGGTTGTTCCTCGAGTCAATTTTTTTTTTTTAATTTTATTTTACGTCGCTTTGTGAACTCCTTCCGGAATTATTTCGCGACGGGACCTACAGTTTTTATAAGGTGGGTTCCGAACCACCTTGGGCACCATTTCAGCCAGTTTACATGGCACATGGAGTGTTTCCAGAGGTGCCGGCGTCGGGGATCGAACCCGCGACTCCTGGAGTCAATTGAAGTAACTTTTTCCTTAGCGGAAATTTTCTGCCTCGACTCTGGTAAAGAGTTATTAACGAACTATTATCGAAAAGCAATACTGTAAATATCAATTTATTTTCTATTAGTGTAATAAATGTTAACTATGATATTCCACAGTTTATAAGATGTCTCATGCTTTCATGTGATCAAATTATCATGAACAGATGGAACAATTACACGAAGATAACTCTTCATAGAATATATGACAATTGTCTTTAAAGAAGCCTGTCTTTATGAATATTATTTTATTATAATACTATTTCTTTCTAGTTTTGGCACAGAAAGAAGCAGTTTTAATGGTTTAAAAAAGAAATAATTTCATATCCAGTATGAAAATGTATCAACGCAAATATTAATTGATATTATATATGTATAATTCATACGACGGTCAAAACAGTATTTGATTTTTAATTCTTTTTGTTGGTTTCCTCAAATTATCTAAAAATGGAGCTGCCTCTTGATTGCAGCATCTGTTTCAATAACCAAAAACAATATACAATCATGTTCATACGTCATTCATATGTAATAATTAGACTGCGGATCTTTATGCAAAATGAAAATTGCGTAATTATTACATAAAATATTGCATAAATTGCAAAGTTAATTGCAAGAAATAGAAACCAACCTGAATGTTATTTCTTCAATTAATGATTTTAATATAGGTGAAATCACACATTTACATCTTCAATTTAAAAAATTTTCCAACAATATTGAATTTCATCTACTCAATATTGCTACAAATGCATGAAGATCCTCAGTCTAGTGATAATATAACAATAGAAAAATTAGAAAAATGAGTAGGAGTACATAATATGAAATAGTAAAAAAGTAGAAGAAATAATGTAATTGTCATCTTCTTAAAATTATTCAAGAAAGAAGGAAAATTCAATTTGTCTTCTATGTCTTGAAATTCATGGAGGCAATTTGTATTTTGCATGTAAAACCGCACCACTTGCAAATGAATATTAATTTCTAAGTGTTCATAATAATTTGATCAGCTGCACACGTCAGGTTCTCAAAAAGAAATTCGGTGAATCTTAATAAACTGTGAAGCGAAAAGGGTGTACGCTGTTATCACGATGTCGAGTCGACCCTCGAGGCGTCGCTGAAAGAATATGGAAATTAACGGTACACAGCACACGGTGTGGAGTTACGAAATTACACTGTTAGCAGCTTATTGACGGTTTGCATTCTCAAACACCCTCGATTCCACGAGGACAGGAGTTCACACAAAGAGGCGTATAACGCACTTGACACGATTACCAGTCAAAGAGCTTCCGCGTTACGAAACAACCCCTTAATGGATCTCAGATGCCGCCGGTGCGATAAGCCGCATTCTCGCAAACACGTTGCTCAAAGGAGGTTCACATGGGCGCGATCGATTCTTTCCAGATACATATTCCCGTGCTTCGTTCGCTAAGCCCTCGCTACGTACAACCTCGTCAAGATCCACTCTCGAATAAGTAGCGACACTGTTTTATCCGGGTGCAATCGATACAATAACTACCTCGATCCTGAAAATTTGTACAGCATGTACGAATAATAGTGAAAATAGTCATTAGCCAAAATTGTTTGATTAGTTAGGGATAACTAGACTGCGGACTTTATGCATTTATAACAAAAATGGGCACGTACAATTTAAAGCAGTGGACATGTTAAAAACATTTAAGGACATCAATGTATTCGTTTCAGCTTAATAGGATAATTATCGATGCGAACATTTTTTTATTTTGCATAAAGATCCGCAGTCTAGTGATAAATAAATGGCAAATAGTTCATCACAACTCCAAGTAATCGTTAGCTGTTGCTTATTAGTGAATTAGTAGTTGATGATCAGTCATCAATCTTTAGTCATCAGTCACTATTCTGCGATTAACATACATTAATATTATTAATTAGTTATCACCAACTAATCAAAAACATTCAAAAAGACTGTTAGACATTTTTAAATATTAGTTGATTATTGCCCTAATCTGGTACGTGGTTAACATTATAATAGTAGTACACAGAGAGGAGGTTAAAAAGTGAGCTTATCTCCCTCGCATCTCGGAAATTGCAGCATCTCGTGTTCCGTAATGGTTTCCCGGTTGTTATCATGCATATTGGCTATAGGCCAGCGATTTCATGCTTGACCACAAGCTGTACGCATACTTGAGTAATACAGCGAGAAGCTCGAGGCCAGTCGAAGAGAATTAACAATCGCGGAGTTCGAGGGTAACAGGGTCCGGAACCGAGTCCCGAGCTCAGTTGTTTGGAAAGTAGGGAAACCCGTGGCGTCACTTGTCCCCATAAATCCCCGTCGACTAGCGAGCATTGATGTGCACGCGAGAACTGAATAATTTATCCGGCCGGTTAACTGAATAATTGCGCGGCATTCGAGCGCCGGCCGAAACTCTCAATGAGCCGGGCAATCGTACTGTTTATGTTTCACTATTTAGAGAATAATTATAGGATCAAGCAACGGGGACGTTGAACGATAGTGAATTATTAATGGGAACGCGTTGCACGGCAAACAGTTGCCCGCGGACGACGTATTAATTATTGTACGCGATGCACAACGTCGAAACGGCGCGTTTATATTAACGCGCCGCGCCGCTCCAATTCTTCCCGCAAATAGGAAACGCGACGATTCACGGGAACAATTAACGTTTTCTGAACGGTTCACGCTCGCTAACAATCGGTCCCCGTCGCGCACGCGCCGCCATGATACAGTCCGACCGGATGTATCGGCGATTGTTACCCAGCACTAATGCAAAAAACACACTTCCAATTGTGCACCAAACAGTTTTCACGATTTAATGCGACCGTGAATGTTCAACCCTTCGTTGGCAACCTGACTCGTTTATGTCCGCAGCGAAATTTTCTTTCTTTTCAATATTCATTTTGTCCCATCGATGCTTTCACCCCTTGCGCGCTACGATTTATTTTACGATTTATTTTATTGATATAGAACTCAAAAAAGATTTCGTTTTAAATCTTACAAGTATTTGCGTAGCTGTTAAAAATTCACAATCACAAATTTTCAGGATTATCTGTACGTGGTCAGGAGTCTGTAGGGGGCTGGAAAAATTATTTTATACTTTTCAGTCCATTTTAAAAACGTGGTGTTTTTAAAAAATTAATTTTTATTCAAATAATTATTTTCTGCTTTTTAGTTTTGTATGTGTGAAATTTTACAATCGATTTTGAACATTTTGATGAGATTATAACAGAGACATGTAGTAAATTTCAGACGATATTCCAACCGCGTCCTATCGAAAACAAACGCCGTGGTAAAATGTCAAAGATAATAAAGTTCGACCGAAAATCACGGTGTAACTGTCCTTTTGATTGGTGACAAACATTACAGTATAATAATACGTAGTAACATTGTAAACACCGCACAGAGCTCAAACGCACACTGAGCTGCTTCGGTGCGAAGCGGGTCAGTAGAGTGGGGATGAGTCAGAGTGGGATCGCGTAGTGGAGTAGGGAGCGCTGTCGCGCGGTTGGCGATGACGTAGGTTTCGCGGGGAGGTGAACAGGTAAATATTTAATTGTTATTTCTCCGAAACGGATAGACTTTTTAAAAAATTTTTTTTTGAATAATGCATTGTCATCCAGTTCTGAGCTATGTTTAAAATTTCAAGCCTCTACCTCATCGGGAAGTTAGTTTAAAATCAATTGCAAAATTTGCCACCGAACAGACAGACAGACAGACAGACAGACAAACAAACAAGAAAGCGAGCTAATAAAAACGTGGTAAAAAATAGAAAGAATCAATTTGAAACATAATATAACTATTGTCAATGTTTTTATATTCAAGGTATACAAATTTTCATGAAAAAATTGTAATGTCTTATGAAAAAATTATGCAAAAAGAAAAGTTTTTAAATTTAAGTTTGATCTTCATGTTCGGAGGTTATGTATTAAGAAAATATCGATGACCTTGATAACTACGAGAAAAGACATCATTCTATGGGTCACGCTTAAGTGAAACAGCCTGTATAATATTCGATCATGGTAGGATTATACGCGGGCATCGAGCGATTGCGTGTAGCTAATAGCTGCATCGTATGTCAGCGTTTTAACAAAAGAACTAATTAGTGGCCCGGATTGGGTCGTGGGAGAATTGTGTCATCTCTACAGCCACATGTTTTCAGGTCAGGTGTTATTACAACGCTTGACATCCGCTGAATCTCACCCTTTACACACCCCTTTGTTTCCCTTCGCCGTTTCTTTTTCTTGTAATGCCTTCTCGCATTTTTAGCACGTTAACGCGTTGACTGCTACAGTGATAATACTTTTTTATCAGATTTAGAAATTAATTTTGTTATAATTGGAAAATTTTATCAGGATTCAAAGATGCAGCATACTTGAAGCAATAATCGCTGTGATAATATTTATCTTTTCAGTTTTTCTTTCTTTAAAACTCAAATAGTTCGAGCTTGTGGAATTTTCTGAGGGTTATAATTTTGGTACTGAACGTGTTAAAGAAACCTAAGTCATTTATTTGTTACAAGACACAAATCACTAAGATCACTAGTATTTATTAGTTATTTTTATATCTCACAAGATTGTACCTTACAAACTGAATTATATTACTAGGACACCGTATATATCAATGAGATCATGAAGTTATAATCATACAATAATTACATTTTTCTGACGCGCAAGATTAAATTATTAATATAATGGTGAATTTCACTTCGTTTTACGATCTGTTTATATTCGTTCGTGTGTGAAATATTTAAAATGCGAATATGCTCCTCAATACATAAATTAATTATGTAAAACGTAGTAAGATAAAATAAACCACCGAAAAAACCTCTTTTGGTTTAACAGCTAATATTAGATTATCCTGCAAACAATTTTGTGCCTTGCCTTGCCCGTAAATAAACGAATTAGTAGCAATTATTTAAAGGAAACACAAATAATCAAAATATAGTGTACAATCAGAAAGAAATGATATACAAAATAAATAATATATGAATTGAAAGAAACGATAAAAGATTAACATTGTTTGTAAGTCGCACATTGTCATGATTACGGGTTTCACAAGATGATTTTCGAGTAATTGAGAGCACGTCTATGTTGATCTTCAAGTCCGAATTGCTCGTAATTAGTTTCTAATCCTGTAAAACATACACGAAAAGACAGTTTTTGAGAACTTGGTTTTTCCTGGCAGTTGCCAGGGGTTCATCGTGTTATTACAATTTTCTCTTTCTCTTGAATGCACCGAACACCACGCCAGTATTTCTGCAGCGAAGCTATAGACGCCGAAAAAGGAGGCCAATTAAGCTCGTTAACCAGTCTTGTTGATCAGGAGACTCTTCGCGATCGATTAACTGGAAGGTTGTGTAAAGTAAGGGAGTTTTCCTAAGCTGAAGACTGAATTTTACTTCATTAATATCTTCGAAAGAACAGCACGCTCGCCATCTCTCTTCTCTTAATTGTTACATTAATACTTTGTGAACGAAATTTGATCAAATTGTGTAATTAAGGGAGAAAATTCATCTTCAACTTGTGTTAAGCATTTCTATTGAAACACTACATTTCCATTCATACACTACATATTTCAATTGTGATAATTTCGTAAAAACAACTCGAACCCTCTACATTCGCAATGCAATGTTTATTTTTCCCTAAGATATTTTTACATCGTGTAACAGGTTGGAAACTAACGATTCATTTTACACAAAAATTGCTGCAGATTCGAATATCTCCAAAAACTACAAAAAATTTGTTTCGTGACTGAAACTACTACAGATTTAAAGATCGAAGTCTCCTCTTTGCAACGACCCCATAAAAATTGATGTACGATTTGTTTTAGTCGTTTTATCGAATTTTCGATGAGAGTTGTGTCGCCAACTTACAATAGTATCAATTACACCATGAGGGCTTTACGCGACCGAACTTGTTCTCCATTTTTGTTCCATGAAACGGCGAAAAAAAAATCGTACATCAATTTCTAAGGAGTAGTTGCAAAGAGGAACCCCTAATCTTTAAATCAACGATGGATTCAGTCACGAAAAAATTGTTTTAAGTCTTCACAGATTGTCGAATAAACAGCATTTTCGAGAGGAGAAACAGATGTTCAGTTTCTGCTCCACTACATCATGAAGAGAATCTTAGATTAAATTAACGATGTATTATGAGACTAGAGGCTTGTAACTTTAAAACGAGTCTAACATCAATTGTCGTACGATCATTTTTTAATTTTAATTATTTTTATTTTTACTTATTATATATACTTACTATATATACTATATATACTATATATACTATATATACTTACTTACTATATATACTTATATTATATTTACTTATTATATATTTTATTTTTAATTTTTAATTTTTTAAAATTATCACGGTCTTCATTCATCAAATAATTCTTAAATCCACCGTAGATATATCACTTTGTAATAATGACTGCATCTCTTTAGACTTCATATTATATCGTAATACGTGCTTCAATAAAGGAGTTCTGATGAAAACATTTTTTACAATTCAAGTAGTTGTGAAAGATAGAATTTTAGTCAGCGTTAAGACCGGTAGTGACGTCTGGATTGATCGAGCAGCGTGCAAAACGCATTGAAAATTCGCAGCACAGATCGGTGAACGAGCGACTTGATAGTAATCGTTTCGGCAACGTTGAGATCGTATTACCGGCTGCGTACTGGTTTGAATAATTCACGTTTGATTGCGTTTCGTTTTCCAGCGGCCGAGCGAACGGGGCTCGCTGTTTAAGCTCGAAAAGTTCATTTTCCCGTTCATCGATTTCCAACCCGGTCACCGTTTTCACGATATCAATTTATCGTTATCTACACGGAAATAGAATCCTCCGTTCGCCGCGCGGCATTTGTCTCCGGCCAGCTTTTAGCTGTTGACGATATCGAACCTTCCTCTTTTTTCATTCTCTCCCTCGGACGATATTAAAGCTGCGTTCGTTTCGGCCTGGGACGAAAGAATGGAAAAACGGTCCCTCGGGCTGGAACCATGAGCGGAATGAGGGACGAGGTAGGAGATGAAACCCTGTTTCCCTTGCGTGTTGCCCCGAGGCAAAGTCAACGATAGTTCATTTCGCCAGCGTTTTAATTCTAGTACGCTGATATGTCAAGAATGATGAGCACCTCTCGATGGAAGAACCGTATCTCCTAGTTAAGGATGTTCTGGAGGTACAATGGGAGACAAGAGTACAAGAAATTTGAAGTCCATCAGTACATGGCAATGAAAGCCGTTCTTGAGTATATTTTGCATTAAACTTTTGCGAATACTGTACCCTCTGTAGCGATATTCAGTGGTCTACACTTGTCGCGTTTCCATGTTAGTGAGAGACAACACGATAAATTTGACGTTTCGTAACAGTTTATAATTTTTTTGCTCTGTAACTGTTTAGTGAATCCTTATAAATTTTGAACATAATTAATTACATAATTTTTACTACATATAAAAAAACTGGAGTTTCTAGTTGCGTTTTTTCAAGGTTTAAATAGGATTTGAAGTGGAGTTTTATGAATTCTCCATAAGAAGACGTGTTAAAATGTGAAAACCTTTTTAAGTTCCTATAATTCTTAAACGGTGCAGTGAATCGAACCCAAACTTTGGTAATTGCATTAATTTAGTAAGGATTATATCTTGTGAAATTTTCAAAAATTTTGTTGCGTTTTTATATACCTCCAGAACATCCTTAAGCTCTTCAACTTAATATGTATGTATACAGGGCGCCCCATTTAAATCGACTCACTCGAATATCTCCGAAACTAGAGTTGCCATCTACAGCGACTTCCACTAATATTCGGACACTTTTAAAAAGACGATAAATTTTTTAAATACTTTTTGGATCCATCGTACATCAGTTGCATTTATTATTTAGTCGTTCTAGTATTAGTATCTGGACACTTAAAGTTGATGATACCATTGGGTTGGCAAGGAAGTAATTTCGGTATTCTAAGATGAAATAAAACCGAATTTCTTTATTCAAGCGATGAACTTTAATCAGTAAAATATTTTCTTGTTTGTTCTTTTTGCTAAACGATCATCGAACAAAGGGGAAAATATCTGATTAATTAAAGTTCATTGCTTGTATAAAAATAGTGGGCTCTATTTCACCTTAGAATACCGAAATTACTTTCTTGTCAACCCAATAGATTATTAACCGTTTGATATTAGATGATTGCATACGTTCGTGCCCGATTTGAAAATAAAATGCAATGGTTAAATTTTAAAGATTGGTTAAAGATTTGATTAAAGATGGGTTAAATTACAATTAAAAAATGATTAAATTTTCAAAAATCAGAAAAGAATTTCTTAAGAAGATTAATAAAGTTGTATTCTTCAAAAGTTAACCATTGAATTTTTATTTCAAATCGGGCACGAACTTATGCAATCGTCTAATATACGAATTATATGAAATTCGAGGTAAAGATACTATTTCTTATTTAGCTCTTTAATTGTTAAATTATTGACGACATTAGGACTACGCATCCAATGCACAAACCATGTCGCAGCTACTATTATTTATAATAATATTGATCATACTGATGATAGAGGACGAGCAACGTGTAAAATTCGGATAAAAATCGAAGAAGCTCGGTTCAAAATAAAATCGTAGGAGGTTGAAACATGTGCCCCGGAAGCGATGCCTCACGTAAGTCCTGTTAATTAGTTTGCATAAATAAGTCGCGCGATTAGGGGGCTCGCTAAGAAGCATACCTCCCGGCGTGTTTACTCCACAGGAAGATTGCAATTTGCCAACTGGGCGCGGTTAAGACGTAGGCGGATCTGAGCGAATTCATTCCGGCCTCGCGAACCAGCCGACAATTAGAAGCGGCTTTGTAATGAATTTATTGTCGGAGGATGCTCCTCCGGGGCTAGCGACGACATAGAATTATCTCGATTTCCAGGAGGCCTATAATTTCCCTGCGCGGTCGATACCGTTGACTTCATTCCCCTGGCTTCCTGGATCGATGATCTCAATGGTATTCCCTCTGTTCTATATAATTTGCAATGACACTTCACTCTATTATTAATCGTGTATTTTTGGAGGCAATTTTAGTCATTATAATACGAGCCCCTTAATTGATAAGTTCCTTTTCTTAATATTGTAGAAATCGGACTTCCATGTAATATGGTGTTGTTCCTAAATAACGTACTATTTGTACATACAGTGTTATTAGATGTATTTCTTTAAAATGTGACGTTATAAATGAAACAAGATTTGTTGATTAAAAGTGTAAAACAACAATGGGTAAATTGTTATCCTAGTCTCTTTTATGCAACTAGTTTTGAGGAGCGTATGCGGCTTAAAGGAAAATTATTCAATAAATCTTTGGATATACATATATCACAATACAAATTGAAAAGTCACTTCTAGTAACCATTTTTGAGTGATCGCCACTAGACTGCTAATTGTGTGCATTTATGACAAAAAATCAAGGTGTACCAATAAATTATTTTCTTGTTAGTAATTCTTGTGGTAAAGTTTCTTGTGGTATTTCTTGTGGTTCGCACACAATTTTTTTGCATAAAGGGATCACTCGACAGCGGATCTTTGTGCAAAATAAAAACTGTCTGTATCGATTAAAATTACAAGGGATAAACCCAAACGGAATGTTGTTTCTTCCTTTAATGATTCTAATAGATGAGAAATCTTGTATATACATGTTTAATTTTTCAAATTTTCCTAGAATTTTGAATGTCATCTACTCAGTTTTGCTATAAACGCATAAAGATCCGCAGTCTAGTGATCACAATGAAGAACATTTTGAGCGGCAGCGTACATTCCGAGCATCTTGTATCACTTGTCCAGTCGTTAGCGTTTAACCTGATCGCATTACAACCTTAAATTGGCACTAACTGTTGCTAATCGACGATCGTCCATTGCCGGAGGAGCGGTCTTCGAGATAAACGAACGTTTCTTCGATGGTGGGACGACGCGTTACGAACGGCTCTTTCGTTATTTCCCGCCGAGAATTCCTCTCCGGCTGTTATCGCGAGTTTGCCATCGCGACGCAACAAAAGGAACGAAAAGTCGGTCGACGCTCGAGCTTTAATCGCCGATGGAATTCCGTTGCCTTAACGAGCTAATTCGGTTTGGCTTAACAAACTCGGCTTCATGGGAGAAGCTTTCCCATCCCATCGTCACTTTCCCCTCTCCTCTCTACTCTCTTTAGGTTCGACAGAATTGCAGCATTGTTCGGCGCGAGACGCCGTTCGTTTGATTTCCGTTCCCAATTGATTGCGACGTGAAAGCCAGGATGGACAAAAGGGCATCTGTTGCTGCACACGTTTCGTTACATCGACTAGACAGTCTTAACCCTTTGCGGTCTTACATCGAATTTCACTTGACGTTACAGTTTAGATCGGGGGTGACTTAGCCTGGAACCCCCGCTACCGATGCGACGGTTCTCCCACTCAGAGTCGATATATGAGGAGGGGGGAGCACGAATTAAGGGGAAAGAGTTAGCCTTTCTCGAAACGCGTCACCTGACCGGGCCGCAGCAGAGGCTTAGAGAATAGCGTCGTAATTGGGGAAGGTAGAGTGGGTACGCAAGTCTCAACCTCTTGCCGTTTTTGACGAGCCAGGCTCGTGATGAAGGTTTTTAACAAAGTCTAACACATACGCCTTTCATTTTGGATGAAATAAAATTTGATTCGTTTGTAATCAATACTTGAGCTTTAAAATAAATGTAGCCATACAAAAAATATACATTTTCTTTCCCCTTCTACGACATTTTTGTGCATATAGACGTTAATCACTGTAACTGTAAAAGAAAAGGTACGGCAAGCGGTTAAAGGAGTAGACTCGTTTCCAGGATTGCAAGTGTGGTGGATGCGCCTTCTCATTTTTCGATAATGCAAAGATGGGGGTTTTCAGTAGTCAAAACTCTTAAAATGAAAGATCAATCTAGGCCGCAATAGCCCTCAAAAGTCCTATTTTTTTCTTTCCGAGGTGTAATTTGCATAAATGTCTTGTCGAAATTAGTCTAAACACGATATAATTTGGATTATGTTTGCTTGTTTAATTCACGGTAGCAATAACACCTCGAATTATAATAAAGCTTTAAAACAGGTGCAGCTTTATTGCCGTACGATTCTTTTTTAAAGTTAAAACATTTTAATCCTTGAGTGGCTAACCGCGTACCCATTTACTGCATTTCTTTGAACAACTTGTCAATGTTCCTCCAAAAATACTACAAAATTTTATTAATACAAATACGTTAAATACAAAAGGGTTTTAAATAATCTATACAATTTGGTTGGCTACATAAGGACTAAATATCAACAATTTTTCAAAAATCAGAAAATCTACGTTCTATTGACTTCGCAACTGGACAAGTGAATGTGACCCGAACTGTACCGTGTTTGGTCCCATTTTGATCAGAAAAATGTCACTTGTACATTGATAAAAGTTTCACAAAGAAATAATTAAACAAAGTTTCCATGTTAGTGCTGTATTATCCTCATGATGCGCACCTCTACACACACTTCACACATATCGAGACAGTACTCCGTACAACTTCTTCCGGTTCCTTTATATTTAATCGCGTTCGTGCTCGGAATATTGAATTTTAATCGAAAACTAGTTCAAACATTAGCAGTGTCGTCGTTATCCGCGGGATTCTATCGAAATGAGTTGATCTGTTTCGCGATTATCTAAATTATAGATTGACTTTGCTACTAACGCTCTGCAGCTGGTATTCTCTATGAGTGGCGAAGTAGGGCACGTCACAGACTAAATAACCAATTCGACAGGAGCTTATCTTACAAATAGCAACGTTTGATGGCCATTTCCATAGGTGTCAGCGATTCCTCGTGACTAAACGTGCCCGTAAAATCAATATGTCTGTGAGCAAGGTTTCCCTGATCAATGAAGCTCCCTTGCACCGTATCTCTTTCACGTTTCCATTGGGCGAAGGTATCGCCGCCTTTGTGAACCTTGCAACACAAGTTACGAAACACGTATAAAAAAACAAACAGGTAAACATCAAATTGTTGCACCATAATGCGTGCCGTGCGTAATGACCGAATGACTTGTTTGACGCAGAACAAGCTGACAAAGGTGGTCGTTAACGAACGCAGCGTTTTGTAACCTACTCGTCCACACTTCACTATTCTCCCTCTGCGACACTCTTTTCCTATTAAATTTCATTCGCCGAAAGAGGAAGTATCCTACGCCCATTTGGTCGCTATAATTGGTAAATCAGACGACAGGCGTGCTTCGCGTGATTCGCGTGCTTTTTATTACCACGCTTATATTAGCTTGCCGTGTCGTTGTCATTGTCGATGTTGTCGTTGTTGTATGCGTCAAATCTTGTAATCGAATTTTAAACCATTTCCCGATAAGCTAGAGACTTGAAACTTTAAACATAGCTCAGATCTGGGTGACAATGCAATATTAAAAAACAAATTTTAAAAAAAGAGCTATGCGTTTAGGAGATATAAACTATTAAAAATTTAACCATTACACC